>BPLR01020855.1:0-79882 GCA_021605095.1 Caerostris extrusa
TCCGAACTCGCGCTGGAGCGTGAGATCGGATGAGCCCTAGGCATGTACATATATGGAGGGTTGGTGCTGATGAGATGAATAGCCGTCATTTGGATCTTGTTACTTGAAACTATCGGCAATCTTTATATGATGATGGATTTCCTTTTTTTTTCGAGTAATGCCATATGTTAATGTAATATGTTAATGTACTGTGAGTGAATATTTATCTTGAGGAAGTGTCTATCTGAAAGCATCTATCTTGGTATCTACCTGAGGAGTATCTATCTAAAAGTGCATCTATTTGAGGTAGTATCTATCTAAGTGGATCTATTTAACTAAATACTATTTCAAGTAGTATCTATCTGAGGAATATCTATCAAAGCTAGTATTTATCTGAGGGAGTATCTATTTAAGAGAGTATCTATCTCGTGGTAGTATCTAGCTAAGTATATCTATTTAAGTATCTATCTCGAGGTAGTATCTAGCTAAGTATATCTATTTAAGAAGTATCTATCTCGTGGTAGTATCTAGCTAAGTATATCTATTTAAGAAGTATCTATCTCGAGGTAGGTAGGTAGTATTTATCTGAGGGATTGTCTATTTTGAGATAGTATCTATCTGAGAGAGTATCTATCTTGAGAGAGTGTATATCTCGAAGGAATCTACCTGAGGATCAAGAACCGTTGTAATATCCCTTTTTGTCCCATTTGAAGTTTTTTCCTATGAGAAAATTCCTGATGAAAATTGTATATAAAACTCATGGTATAAGATATAGGTGATAGTTTTTATGAGCACAAGGCTATTGGATCCTATACAGTTAGCAAACTGTGCGGTGTGTTCATGCCTACTCGGATATGAAAAAGTGGTCATTTTTTACAATCTTCCTTTGTATGTTATATGCATTATCGTTGTTCCAGCTTCTATTAAAGCACAATTTTCGTACACCAGCCATATTTTATCTTTCGCACTTTTTTCGAAAACTGTTCATCAAAGAGGTGTGGTTCCTTTGAAAATATTTATATTCTCCGATTGAGGATTGTTAAAGAGCAAAGTTAATGCGATATTGTCCTAACAACCCTTATAAGTATATAACAAAATAAAATAAAAATCCTATAAGGACTCTATTATTTGTCCTATAAGGATCCTATTTGTTGTAATCAAATCAAGGAGGAAATATAAGTTACACGTTATCTTACAATAAGTGAAAAATAGTGTATTGACTTCGAAGGCAATAATCGGATTTTAAAATGTGGAAAAGTTTTTGAAATCACTTTTTCACTCCACTTTTAAAACATACTAACATATAAGCCTATGCATAGACTGTGTATAATGTATTTATTAAAATACGGCAAAGTAAAGTCTAAGCACTCAAAGCAGGGTGTCAATTTGTAGTGAACATAATTTAAATGAATAATCGTCGTAATAATTTTGATATTTAATGGAAAACATATGATAAATTACAAATAGATCATATGATACAAAACAATTACGAGGAAGACAACAAAGTGTTCAACTGAAAGGTATAAGCCAATGTTTATCTAAAATTCATAAATATTCAACATATACGTGATTATAATTAAAGTCCACTTTCAAAATCCAAAAGAAACACTCGTCAACTGAATACTTGAACTGAAGATAAAAAAGGCTGAAACGGCATGGCACAAAAGTTTCACCGATTTTTCCCATTCAATTTAATGACCTTGCTGTGGTTGATGGGCTTTCCACTAACAGTGTCACAACTTTGAATGGCTTGGAAGCCATTTATTCCGTGAAAAAGGTTCGAACACTACAGTTGGTTTATGCAACTCATGCCAAATGCAATTTGATTCAAAAAGTTCACTGGCAGCCGAATTTACTTTCTTTATGCCGTTACAGTGCCATCTATTAATGCACTTTGGAACTTTTTACCATTGATGGGCTTTCTTACTAACAGTTCAAACAACTCATTTGAAGTGGTCTTTTTTTGACTTGGAAGTCATTTATTTATCCATCAAAAAATAAATGCATAATATATATATCTATTCATTTAAAATATTACTAAAATAATTTGAACTCATTTTGATTTAGTGGTCTTTTTTCAGCATTTTGAAAGTGGGAAAATTATAATATATATATATATGCATTTAATTTATTTTTTATCAATCGTCATTGGCGTATATTGTTTTTCAGATATTTAAACAGCACAATTATTGAAATACGTTACAAGAGTAGCTTAAACTGATATTTTTTTTTTTTTCAGGAATACGATCAATATAAAATACACAATTATTGCATTGTATTTAATTTAAATATGCTAGTTACTTATTAAAACAAATCATTCCAATATTTGCTTCATATATATTTTTTTAAATAAGTAAATAATAATTACTAAGCAAAATAAAAATATACTTTTTTATAGGAGGCACGAAAGGTACTTTCCACTCAGATCTGGCAATAGCATCCGCAAATCCTTCAGGATTCGTGTCTAATGTGCAATCATATATCTCTGAAGAAGCTTTCCAGCTGAAAAAAAGCATCGAGATTATTTCACACAAAGATTTTTTTTAAATAATGATGTATGAAAACAACTGAAAGAATTTCCTGAGAGTGTATGGAGCAGCTTATAAAACGAACTACGAAATTTTAGGTCTTTATAAATAATCAATGGAATATGGTGAGAAAATAGGGTAGTTTCTTTTAAAAAAAAATTTATCAAATTTTATTATTTACCGTGATCTCCCAAATTCGCTGACCATCATATGGGCTTTTTTGTTGTTTTCCGTATTTAAATCCAGAACAGTTAAACTATTCAATTTTAAAACAGTTCTTGTTCTAATGCATCTGGCAATACAGAGGCAGTTAATCTTCAGGCCATAAGCAAGGGCTGCACCGCTGTTATTCATTTACCATCTACCCTGGAGGCACGTGCAGCTTGAAGATATGCTACAGACGCGAGTAACACTACCCCCACAACGCTCTACGATCCTATTAGACCGATACCTACTGTTTAAAGTGTATTCCGAGCCACTACAAACATTCATGGTACTACAATATTCGAACCCGAAACCTGCAGTACCGAGCGCCAGAGCGCTAGCCACTCTATCACCAGGCCCTTTTGAAATAGTTTTTTATAAAATTAATTCTAAATTGAAAAGAAAAACAACTGATAAACTTACACAAACACGAACTTGACAAACACAGATTCTTCATGATCTTCCTTATGTCCAGAAATGTCTCTATTAAAAAATATACCTAATTAACTTTGAAATAAGGAGATAATGAAAATTTTCATGCAGTTGAAATCTTTTAGAACGTTTACCTACTTCAACATTCCGCAATAGAATATTCTCCATCTTCTCATGGGCGACAGATAATGCATTTGTAGTTTGCCGCATGAAAAAACTTGATTCTTGTCATCCGAAGATTGCTGGTATCCCATGGTCTCAGCCAGGTTGTAGGTCTTGCCGTCGGCCATCTTCAGGTAGATCCACGCGTCGGCCATCTGGTTGCAAACTCTCGCCGCTATGCGCACGAGCAGGCATTCCGACTTTGAATTCACGCCGTAGAAAAGGACTTCATCAGCAGCCTTCAGTAGAAGTTTAAAGTTAACAATATATGAATAAAATCAATGAACAATTAATAATAAATATTTTTTCGTAATCGTAATTCATTCAGTTGCATGCTCTGATCAGTACAATTCGATTTATTTGAAAAAAATATAAAGGTATTTTTTCACAAGATAGAAATCTTACTTTATTTTCACAAGAACAAGAATATTCTTATAAAAGGACGATGATCTCTCATTTAATTATCAGCAATAGTCACAAAATATACTTTTTACCCGATAAAATCAATGTAATCAATATTGTAAAATCATTTAAATCATTGTAAAATCATTTAAATTCACCAATGTCTTGATTTGAAAAAATCAATAGAAATTTATAATAGAAATAATTATTATATTTATAATAATATAATTCTATTTATAATAGCGTATTTGCATAGAAAGTTAACAGCCACATGGAATTTTTTACAGCTACAATACTATATAGTATATAAGTTTATTTTAATACATATCAGATTTATTTTGATATGAATAACCAACACATAAAAGCAGATTTGGTTTTGTCACTCTACGGTCATTTCTTGCACACTTTAGCTAATGAGACCTGCATCAACAGTTTAACGTGGATTCTGAACCACTCACAAACATCCATGCCACCTCCAGGATTCTAACTTGAAGCATGTGGTATCACAGGGCAGAGCTCTAGCCAATGGACCATCAAGTCGCATAAAAAGAAAGATATCAATAAATTAAAAAAACGACGATTCAAACGTATTCATCACCCCGTTACGTTCGAAGTTTCGGGGATTGATTCTAATAGGCAATGTTTAAATTAAGTAATTTTGCATTTGCACACTAGATAAAAACATAATAAATTCAAAGAAGAAAAAAATGCTTTTTTGAGTTGCATAGTTTTTAAGCTTCATGAAATATAAGCAGAAGAACAAATTTCTTGCTTTATATGAAAAGATATATACAGAAATATGTTACAAAAAAAAGTCCTGGTTTAAGGAAACATTAGTAAAAACTAGATCTCGAAATTTTATTAATTAACCCCTTACTTGCCGAGGAAAACTTACGAGATGCGCTCCCCAGTGCCACCGTTTTTCATACAGGAGCGCGTAGTTATGATATGTATTGGAGGAAAAAAAAGAGGTGCGTTTTGCAACATGAAACCTTTTTACTTTCACAGAAAAAATAAAATGTAAAAAAAAAACAAAAATTTTAAATTTAAAGTATAGAATAACAGTGTAATAAAACAGATGTTAGAACTTATCTGCTGTGATATTTCCTAAAACAAGAATTCTTTATTGTTTCATATGTAAAATATGATAGGAGAAATAACTATTTATTTAAAATGTCTAAGCTTGTTTTTATAAACCAAGTCCCATAAACCAAAATCACATTCATTGCATTGATAGCTGGTTTCACGGCGAAGCGGAAGCAAAAACTGCACAGCTATGACTCACCGTTTCAGAAACGTCCCCTTTTACCTATACCCTATCCCTTTTCTCCGAAATAATAAAATCCTTTTCAAACATTGTCAAGGTCATTTTGTGGCATTCAAGACCGTGGGAGCAGTTTTTTTTTATAGCAGCAATGCAAAGGATCGTACTTCGGAAAGGCGTATATATACGCCGGCGGCAGGAACGCATCGGTTGAGTGAGGCGTATATATACGTCGGCGGCAGTTAAGGGGTTAATAAATATTTTTTAATATGAGCACTGATTTTTAGTAGCGAAAATAAAGTTTCAGATATTTAACAAAAATATAAGGAAAAATGTGGAGAAAAATTTCAAATCATAATCATAGAAACATAGCTTTTATACTACTATCTATTGCGGTGTTCTTGATTATGTATTTATTATGATTAATATTTTGTTTATGTACAGTAGCCAAGTAATACGGGCACAGAATTTATTGATTACATTATAATTTAATATGTAGATTAAAAATATAAGTTTCATATAAACTAAAATTAAAAAATATATGAAAATAATTTAAAACTGACTATGTCAAGCATGAAGCTATACCTTTTGCATTACACACTTCTCGAACGCATCTTAAATTCACTTTATATTTACTTGATTCAAATCTCTTAAAACATTTGCAGGATGAGTTGGACAAAAAATTTAACAAAATTTTCATTATAAAATAAAGATAGATTGACATAAAACGGATTAAGATCTAATGAAAATAATGTGCAACTTTGTATGCCTATCAGTTTAAAAATAATCGTATTCAAAAAACAAAAGAGAATAAAATATTAGAGCAACTGCTTGTAAATGGAGAGTTACAATTTACACTGTTGAATCAGTGGTGAAGAGAAGACATTTTTTTAGTTCAGTACTTTCTTATCAAGGATAACTCAAGTTTATATTTTGAGTTTATGAAATTTAATTTTTATATTTAAATGAAAAAATAAAACTACAAATGCAAAGTTTTGAGAGGTTTTCATTGCATCGGACATTCTTAAATATGTTTCATTAACATGAGTTAAGGTGTATTATTTTGAATTTTTCGTATTGTTAAAATCTTTTTTTTTTTTTCTTTCTAATGCAGCTGGCAAACACTTAGGCTACTTGGTCTTGGATGCCTTAAGGCAAGCGCTGCACAGACGTACTCACTTTGCATTACCCAGGGGCGCGTGTAACTTGAAGATAAGCCACGGAAGCGGAGTAACAATGCCCCGCAACGCTCCTGTTAGATCGGGACCAACGGTTTAAAGTGGATTCCGAACCACTACAAACATCCATGGCCCCGCCGGGACTCGAACCCGAAACCTGTGGTACCGAGTGCCAGAGCGCTAACCACTCGGCCATTCAAGCCCACATTGTTAAAATAAAATGGATAAATATTATCTACAATATTAAATATAGATGATTTTATTTTCATAATAGCGAGAGTTATAGCATTCACATTCTTGAAACCTTTTCTGGGAATTTTTGCATAACCATTGCACGCATGTAAATTCTATCATACGGATATTACATGAAGAAATCACGATCCAAAACATGCCATGAACGCAGAAAAGCGCGGGAAAAAGAGAAGTAATATGAAATGAGTATTCACCTCTTGCAAGTGAGATTCCGGACAAGGCGATTCCAGTTCTTTCTCCAAGTGCGGGGGAGGAAACCCAGCTTGAACGGGTCGCCCGTGACCCTGAGGTCGTACAGATCGAATCTTCTCTTCTGCTTTGCAATGCATTGTAGATGCGGATCGCAATGTAAGCGATGACCCATTTAATCCAATAAATGAACTCTGGAGAGGAAGCACAAATGAATTACAAAATCAGTATGGAGAACAGTTCATTTAAAATTACAATTGAATTTTTGAAAAAATTTGCTTTTTTCAATTCCTATTATTAGTTCACATTCTCCCTATATATATCTTGTTCAAATTTTCAATCGTTAGTAAAATTAATTAATTTGTAATTCGAGATTGCTGTTCTTTTTTTTTTTTTTTTCAATTCTTTTTATTAGCTCACACTCTCCCTATATATATCTTGTTCAAATTTTCAATAGTTAATAAAATACTTTTTTTTTTTTTTTTTTTTGAACTTGTAGTGGATAACACTGGATGTGAATACAGTTTTTCAAACATTCATTCATTAGTTAAATTTAATTAAGTCATTTTAGTTTTTTTTTTACATTTAAGTTGCATGTATCTAACAAGTAATATAAAAACAAATTTTTAAAAGTCAATTCCTTCTTTCACTATATTATAGAAAGTCCTTTATAAATAATTTTCATTCATTTTTTTTTAAAGTTTATCTGGCGCCATCTATTGGTAGGGATATGCAACTTCAATCTAAAAAAACTAAAATTAATTAATAAAATTTAATTGCTGAATTAATATTTGAAAAAACTGCATTAACATTAAGTGTCATCCACTACATATTTAAAAAATGTATTTGAACTTGAGTGGATGAATAAGAAGTATTTTATGAACGATAGAAAATTTGAACAAGATATATATAGAGAGTGTGAGCTAATAGAAGGAATTGAAAAAAAAAAAAAAAAAAAAAAAAGAACAGCAATCTAATTACAGCAAAAATAATAAGAGCAAAAAAATAATAAAAGAAAATATAATAAAAGAAAATACATACGATAAAAATAATAAAATCAAATATATTAGGCTATATTTCAAATTTAATTTAAAAACTTTTGATCATTTAAAATTAAAAAATATAGAATACATTAGCAAGAATACTCAAACACGATCGTTTCAAATTTCAAACGTAAAAAATTAAGAATAATAATATCCAGAAAAATGAGCTAAATTAAAATCAGATGATTTTTTTTTTTATATTATTGCCAATTTGTAGTTACATTATTTTAAAAATTGAATAATATATATTAAATGAATAATAAAAATATTTGATAATAAAATAATAATAATTAATAATTAAATGAATAAAAAATAATTAATAATTGAATGAATAAAATAATTAATAATGATTAATTAATTAATAATTAGTTACGAGAAAAAAGAGATCATTAACTAATTATTAATTAATTAATGATGAGCAAAATGAGAAGAAAGAGCAGCGTGAATATATGAATATTTCTCCCACATAAAACTATACTTAATTAATTAAATTTAATTAATGAATTAATATTTGAAAAAAAAACTGTATTAACATCCAGTGTCATCCACAACAAGTTCAAAAAAAAAAATGTATTTGAACTCGAGTCGATGAATAAAAAGTATTTTATGAACGATTGAAAATTTGAACATGATATATATAGGGAGAGTGTGAGCTAATAGAAGGAATTTAATAATAGATGTCGCCAGAGGAAAATTTCAACTTTATTTGTAAAGGACTTTTCTGCAATATAGTGAAAAAAAAGTAGAAATTGACTTAAAAATTTTTTTTTTTATATTACTTATTTAAATATTGGATATAATTTTATTGATAGTGCATTAGATTATAAAATAGTTTGAACCAATGCATTCATTTCTATTATAGACTAAAAGTGCCACACAAAATACTGCATTTTAAAAATGCTCTTTATTGAGAGTATTTTTTATGTCATTCATACTGATCTTCAGTTTTAAACCTACAATCTGAGATAGGATAATATCAGAAAATGGTATATCACCCTCCATTGATTTTTTTTTTTTTTTTTTTTTTTTTAATATGAGATAAATTTTATCTGGTACTTCAAGATTACTCTCCCTTGCTCAGGGAGTAAAAAAAAAAAAAAAAAAAATTCACAACATTTGTGAAATAGGTGTTTGATTTGCTGATTTTGAGCAAAAAATTTAAGAAGTAATTTATTATTATTATTATTATTATTATTGTAAAAAGAGCAATTTAGGTTGCAAAATAATCTGAAAAATCGTTTTTTAATCTTTATTAAACAAATTTTTGAAATCCAAAAGATTGAAAAATCAGATCGAAATAATTTAAATATTACGTTAATGTTTCCTAAATTGTGTTTGAATCCAACCTGGTTCAGCTTCTGTAATGGAAAAGTTTATTTGGAAAAACGCGATAGGGAAACCGAAACGGGAGTTCTCTGTCTGCGCCAGTAAAAGGTATTTGAAACTTGTACTAGGTCGGGAATGAGAGCATGGATAAATGGAATGGGTATGAGCAGATTGATAGATGATATGAATATGAAAAAAAGGGATAGATGGTATGGATATGAACAAATGGTGGGCTAGTAGTATTGGCGGATGAATAGGTATAGGCATGAGGGAAATAGATACATGACATTGGCATGGGCAGATAGATAGATAGTGTAAGTATTAGCGAATGGATAGATAGGTATGCGCAAATTAATAGATGCTATGGATATAAAAAAAATAATAAAGGAGTATTGGTTGATAGATAGATGATATGGAGACGAGGAAATGGATAAATAGCATGGGTAACAGTGGACTGATAGATGGTATAGGTATGAGAAAATGGATAGATGATCTAGATTTGAGCAATTGAATTATAATATGAGTAATATGTATGTGCAAATGATAGATGACAGGGGTATGAGGAAATGGATAGATAATATGTGTATCTGCAGATGGATAGTTGGCGTCGATGTGAGTAAATAGATAGGTTTTATGGATATGAGCAAATGGATGGTTGAGTATGATTAAATGAATAAATTGTTTGGATATGAGCAAATAGAGACATATGGGTATTGAATGAATAGAAATTACAGCAAATGCCGGATGGATAGAGGGTATGTATATGAACAAATAGATAGGTAGTTTCTGTATGAGCAAATGGAAAGATAATATGGATATCGTCAAATGAATAGAGGGTAGAGATATGAGTATATGGGCAGAGGGTAGAGGATGAGCAAATATATAGATAGTATAGATATCGGCTGACGGATAGTTGAAATGGGTATTAGCGGAGAGAAAAAGAGTATGGTATGAGCAAATTGATAGATGGTATGAGTATGAGTAATTGTATGGATTTGAGCAAATGGATACATAGTATGGATAAATGGTATGAGTACGAGAAAATGAAGTGAATATATGTGTCGGAGAATGGATAGATGGCATGGGTATTAGAGATTGGATAGATGATACGGATATGAACAAATGGATAGATGGTATGGATATGACTAAATGGATCAATAGTATGGTTATCAAAATATCGGTATAAGCAAATGGATAGCTGATAAGGATATGGGTAAATGGAGCAAAAGTTGATAACGTCAGCTATTATCACTAAGAATCGTCGTTTCAAATCAAGATTGACTAGAAATTTCATTGGCCATTGAAGCAGTGCTTCAAAGTGATCAGCAAACACAGATTTATGAAAACCCAAACATGGATTCGCGTATTAATTGGGGAAAAGAAAAAATATTGCGCAGTGCCTTCGAGGAAAAAAGTTGCTAAATAAAATAGGCATTAAAATAAATCAAATTTTGATTAAAATATTACAATATTAATTTAATTACAGAAACCGATAAAGAAAAAGTTATTTTAATTACATTGAAAAATTAAGAATTGTTTAGAAATAAATTATAAATTGTGTTAGATTAAAGTCAATTTAAAATGATTTTTTAATATGATCGAAAAATTTAACTTCCGTAATTAAAAAAAAAAAAGGCTTACCTAAAGGAGCTTTAAAAAGTGTTATTATGAAAGAAACAACCATTATTTGATCCAACTGTTTATCCTACTGAGTGTTCCAAGCTACGGCAGAGAAACGAACAAACAAATAAATAAAAAGGATTTTAAAAAAAAGTTTTTTCAATGATATGATCAAAATTATCAACCACAGATAAAAACCTTTTCAGAACTTACTAGACAAATAACTTTCCAGTAACTATCAATTGACTTTCAGACTGCAAAGAATTATAAAGAGTAAATTTAATCTTATCTATTCATGAATTAAAATTGTATTTTTTTTGCTTTTCTAGATAACTTTGGTGATTTTTGCTTTTCTAGATGACTTTGGTGATTTTTGCTTTTCTAGATAAGCAAAGAATATTTGCAATTAAAAAATTATTAGCAAAATATTTATATTATACTGTTTGAAGTAATAAGATTTATAATATCATCTTAAACTTTCATTCCTACTTATTTATAATTCGATATAGCTAATTAATAGTTTTTCTGTATGTTTAAAAATGTTTTTATAAATGAATATAACATCGTTCAAATAATTCTTAGGTGCTTTAAAAATAAAATTTTTAATATTAAAGTGTTTTTATTAATTTAAAAAGGTCTTTTGAAAAGTATTTAAATATTTAAAGTATTGTAATGTTAAAAGTATTGTAATATTTTTTTATTTGCTCAATTTTTATATTTCCTTAAATATTACACAATACATTTATAAATACATAAATAAATAATAAATAAATAAATACATTAAAACTAAACAATGGTATTAATAAAGACTAAATAACAAGTGTATCATTTAAACAAATATCACTGCATCTAATTTAAACAAAACAAGTATTAAAAATATTTAAACTAAAATTATTTTTAAATATTCGATTTTCGGTGGGGAAAAAAATTAAGAAAATTAAAAGAAATCTTGAAAATGTGTTTTTAAATGCTTCTAAAAATTTCTAAACTTTATATTCCCTAATATATTTAAGATATTAATATATATTTAAAATATCGATTTAAGATATGGAGATATGGATATGCGTATTTTATTCCTTCATATAACAAAGTTTTGAATACGCATTGTAATATGTATTGTAAACATTTTAATATGTATTGTAAACATTTTAATATGTATTGTTGAATGAAAATATGAAAGAAACTAAAAAAAAATTATTGTAATTATAAATATAAAAATTTTTCAACTGGTACTTAACAAAAACCTTATAATCGGTAAAAATATAAATCTATAACTTCTCTGATCAAAGTACACAATTTTAATTACATTTTGGTTTGTGTAGTGTCGAGAAACTGGCGCCTGATGGCCGAGTGATCAGAGCTCTGGCGCTCGGTGGCCCAGGTTCTGTATTCGAGTCACGGTAGGCCTATGGATGCTTACAGTGGTGGTTCGAATCCACTTTAAATCGTAGGTCGTGACCTAATATAACTGTTGGGCGTGGCCAAATATAACTGTCGGTGTAGCCTAATATAACTGTTGAGTGTAGGTGTAAACTGTTGGGCGTGGCCAAATATAACTGTCGGTGTAGCCTAATATAACTGTTGGGTGTAGGTGCATAACTGTTGGGGCTGACGTCTTAACCCCGAAAAAAGATAGCAAATCCTGTCTCGAAATCTGCCAGTAGGTAGACGGCTTTGGCCCACGATGGGCTGTTGAGCCAATGAAGAAGGAGAAGAACTATTCTGATTAAACTACACAGTTTTAATAACCTTTTCGGACATATATTTTCTGTAATGCAAAGACTGATACGTTGATAAGTATGCGTGAACACACATAGGGGCCGACTTTAATAAAATAACAAATGTTAAATTCACTTAATGTGTAATAAATAAA
This sequence comes from Caerostris extrusa, assembly GCA_021605095.1. NCBI lineage: Eukaryota > Metazoa > Arthropoda > Arachnida > Araneae > Araneidae > Caerostris > Caerostris extrusa. The sequence goes on from BPLR01020855.1 coordinate 12,453, forward strand.
GAAGAGAACGCAATTATTCAATTAATTTTACGCAGATCGAAGTCTCTTACATTTAAAAAAGAATAATAACTAAATATCGCTAAAATCGCAAAGACTTTAAAGAAAGTTAGTTTTTTGCTTTAAATAATTAAAAATTCTTTATGGCCAGTGCACAATTAACGTGCAAAAGACCTAAAGTTTGAATTGGCTGGTGGCGTCTGTTACAGACACTGCTATATGAAAAGAAAAGATCGATAGGGATTCTGACAAAGTGTGTAAAAGCATCTCGCATCGATAGTCAAGCCACCTAGTGAGAGTTTTCCAAGATTTCTTCCGTATGACACGCAAATGCGGGAAAGTTCCTCCCAAAAGTCCACACGAAGATAATATTCTCCTTTTCAATAGCCATCGATAAGTTGTTCGCGGCATATGTAAATGAAAATAAAATAAAAGGTGTAACAAGGCCAAAACAAAAAAGGAAAATTTTTAAATAAGCAATTATTATATATAATTTCCTATTATTATAAAAAGCATATTTTATAAAAAAATTGTTTATATTATTTAGCATATTATAATTGTTATATATATTATTTATGTATGCTGATTTTATTAATGTTTTTAGAATTTCAAAGTACTTATAGTATATTTTCCAATTTGTTGATTAAAATACTAATCTTTAAAAACTTTTTTTAATTTATATTTGAAAAGCCAAGTATAGAATAATTTATAAGCTAACAGTTTTAAAAATTCCTGAGCTAACATTATTTCTCATTACTAGTTCACAAAAATAATTCTCTAGTTTTTTTTTTTCTTCTAATGCAGCTGTCAAATACTTAGACATGGACGTCTTAGATGCCGTAAGGCAAGCGCTGCACAGACGTTACTCACTTTGCATTACCCAGGGGACGCGTGTAACTTGAAGATAAGCCACGGACGCGGAGTAACAATGCCCCCCGCAACGCTCTACGATCCTATTAGACCGGGACCTACGGTTTAAAGTGGATTCCGAACACTACACACATCCATGGCACCGCCGGGGACTCGAACCCGAAACCTGTGGTACCGAGCGCCAGAGCGGTAGCCACTCGGCCATTCAGGCCCATAATAATTCTCTAATATAAAATAAATTTTTTTTTCTTTTCACAGCTATTATTATAAGTTCAAACACGTAAAAAGAAATAAATATATATAAAAAAAAAAAAAAATAAAACAGTTCTAAAAGGTATTAAAATAGTGAATTTCAAAAATATTTAAATAAATTTATTATTAATTATTTTTTGTTATTACTTATGCATTATATTTTTCCCTACAAACCTGTGCTACAATGTTTAAAAATCTCTTATAAATTTGGCTCAATATTAAATAAAAGCACACAAATATGACGGTGTTGTATTTCTTCCTACATAAGTAATTCTATGTTTAAAAGCAATTACAAATGTTTAACATTAAATAAAATTGCATACTTTTAAAATAAATATGACAAAAGTATTTTAACAGAATTGCACGGCGGCATTGTTTTTGAATTTATAATAATATTATCTATGCAATTTATTATTTTACATAATAATGTACGAATGTAAGTAAAGGTGAAAATTCGAAAATATGGAGCTTTCTAAAGAAATTAAATCAAATATATTTTTACATGGCATTCTAATAAAAAGCATTATTATTATTATTATTATTTTGGTAAACAGCTAGTGCATATTTCTATGTCATTTGCGGTCAATTAAATATTTCTATTTATCAATAGATTATTCGTATTTTAGCGAAGAGTGTTTCAATTGCAACAGAAATTGGATTTAAATCTTCTAATCAATTCAACAAAATAAAAACACTATTTTAAAGACTAATTTTTAAAATTAAAATTGATATTAATGAAAGATTGATTAGTGAAAGGTTTGTCGCTCTACAGTCATTTTGTGCGCACCCATATGGAATTGCTAACTGGGTCATCCACGATTATAAAAACATAGAGATGGTAATGGTTTCAATATAACTTAAAAACTATAACACATATCTTAGGAGTTTTATTCTATTGCCTTTTTTACCTCTAATTCTAGATTACAATCTTTTCTCTCAATCCTTAATCATTTTCTTTTTCTTCTTTTAATTCATGCTTTGCATGAATGGTCAGAAAATCAAATCGTTTGCTAACTCAGCTTGTTATAATTGCCGTACAAATTTCATGTGCGTGTGTAGATGAAATGATGTAGTCCTATGTATGTGACACATTTTACGGCCAGTAGTGTAGATGAAATGATGTAGTGATCTATGTATGTGACACATTGAAATTGTATGTACAGCCAAGAAGGCCAAACCTTTTTTGGGAAGAGTGCCACTGTTTCAAAAAAAATATGCATGCCACTTTCAAGTTTTTCAGCATACTAAAAATTATAAAAGGTGAAATTTTTTTATTTATATGCTAGTTATGGAATTATTATGCAAATAGCAACATTTTTTCAAGTTTTTTTTTTTTTTTTTTTTTTAATCTGTAAGTGGAGATTTAAAAAATATCAATAAATCAAAAGTACAAATTTAGGTTTTATTGTTAATAAACATTTTTCAAAGCATAAAATAAAAATGGATAACTTGAAGCCTTTAATTCTAAATAATTATTAAATACTCAGTATTTATTGAATGGGCTTTTGAATTTGTAGTTATTTTTATCAACGCATCTACATAAAGATTTGTTCTTAAAGATGCTAACAAAATTAGATGTTTCAGGTGCATATCAGTTAATCTTGAACGATATTTTGATTTTATTATGTTTATAGTTGAAAATTTTCATTCACAAACATGTTAATTTTATTATGCTTATAATAGAAAACATTTGTTCACATATGTTGATTCAAACCTACAACAACATCTGACAGTCAAATCGTGTAAATTTGGAAAAGTGCTTATTTGAACAAATTTCTAAAATTCAACATAAAATGTTTGTGCAACATAAATTGTTTATACATTGCCAAATAACCACCCTAAAAATCCAATAAAACCTCCTTTGTTGTAACAACATCAGTACCAAACAATCTGCCAATATGTTTTATAAAGAAAGAAATCAAAAAGCATGGCACAAACAGGAAAATTTACAGCTTAATAAAGTTGATTATTTCTTTTCAGTTAGAAGTTAACATTTACTCAAAATGCCCTGAAAGCGTAATTGAACAAATACTTCAATAAGATATTTTTATATTATCATGGAAAAATTCTTGGAAATTTGTATGCATGTAGATATTTCGTGACATGCATGTATATTTCGCAAGAAATAATCTACGTGCGTAATAATAAGAAAGGATTGGTTTAAGATATTTTTATTATAGCAACTACTTTTAAAATTTGTTACTTGATTATCACGGGTAACATACATGTGGAATGAGTTTTAAAAATTAAATTTTCAAGAATTAACATAACAATTTGCAAGAATAGGAGGTGAAACAGTAACACAACATATGTAAATGCAGGCAATTATATTTTCCAAAAGGGTCATTATAGCAAAATTTGTTAAATTACGGTATAGAATAAAAAAAATGCATCCTTTATATCATTCATTGAATACTTTTGTTCAAATATTGCATTATATTTAATAGAACTTAACCTAATGTGATAAAAGTTTGTGTAGTAACATGTTATCAAAAATAGCATAAAATGTAACGAGAAATTTTTAGCAAGTGGAATAAAATTTTTAAATATGATTTTAATTAGAATTTAAATTGTATGGTACATTTTTTATTTTTTAAAATAATATTTATAAATTACTAAATATACAGATTGAGTTTAAAGGGACCCAAGTGAATATTCTGTAACCACAGATTACAATATCGAATCGATAATAATCATATTAATATAAAACTGATAAACTTCTGCATTGAAGAAATGGTATGTGTATATATATATTACTTTTTACACTTTTTTACCTCAGTTTAGAGGAACTAGAAACAAATTGTGAGCATGTTCTCAACACGATAATATTAAAATGAAAAAACTAAATGCTATAAAAATCATTTTATAAACACCATTTCAATATCATCAATCATAGTGTTTATACATACATACATATATGCAGAATTCAGTGGTATTTTCCCCTTTGTATATTTTATCACTACAATTATACTATTTCATAGAAATAAAAAAAAATTCTTTTTTTTTTTTTGTCATAGCGATGTTTGAGAAACATAATAGAACCGGATGTTTTAGAATGATCTTATTTAGTATTCTTAATTTGATATATTTCACAAATTCTATTCTATTATGATTGGTTATCTTTTATGAAAATATTATCGATGCTGTCATCTAAAGTTAATGAGTCAGTATTCATAGCATTTTAGTAATAAATTTGCTTAAAATTCATCCCCAAGAAATTAATACAATAATAAATAAACAAAAGGGTACTTTTCATACCTTTATTAAAAAAGACAAGTTCATAAAATTATTAACAGTATAAATAAAAACCTACAGTTTCTTGTAAAAATAGAGCTTTTTTTCATGTTTTTAAACTTGCCTCTAACATACAGATTTACATGTATTGTGCAATACATGTCATTTAAAAAGACAAGAACCTCTAGGTTTATTAGAATAAATGCAATGCTCCTAATTTTACTCTTATTTCTCCTCCAGAATTAAAAATGTCTCAAAAAGTATATGGAAAGTAATTCTGTTTTGCAATAATATTGTTATCTGTACAAATTAATAAGTTAACATATTATTCATGTTAAAATAACGAAAAAAACATTTAAATGAAAAAAGCTACAATTTCTGAGCAAGAAATAGTCATTTAAGCACATAACAATAAACATTTACTATTAAGAACTGTACAGATAATTAATTACAAAAAGGGATAAGACTAAAATAACACAAATCTAAAAATGAACCACATACATTAGAATGTACATTCACAAAAATGGCTCATACTTCTTATCACAGGAGGAAAAAAAAAAAGTTTGAAGCAGCTCGCTTCTTCTAAGAATCAAAAACCTAAAAAAAAAAAAAAGTTAGTTTTTTAGTAAATTATACTTTTATGTAAGAGAGGAGGGAAAAAAACCCTCCAAAGTAAATTTTTATTCTTTGCAAAACTGGCTTATCATCTATAAATAAACTTAAAATATATAATGCATTTTAAATAATGAATTTATCTTATTCAAGTTTTTTTTTTATGTGTAACTTCAGAAATATGACATTCAATATCTAATTAATCTGTTAGTCCTTTTCATCAATAGTACAGAATTTACTAATCTCAGTTTTACTGATGCTACTTTAATAACTCTCAGAGTTATTTAAAAGTTTCAAAAGATTTTCCGAAGCTGATAATATTTAAAGTAAAAATGAAAATTAATAATTAATTAAAACCATTCTAAATACCTTTTAATTTGTTTCTAAAATGTATTATATAGACACCATTTGAAGGTGTTTCTTTCTGAATTAACACAAAAAGGTTTAGAATGGAAAAGTTAAATTGTGAGTTAATAATAGATTAGAAAAAGTAGATATTACTTACACCAACGAGCTTGCGAGGTTGATGTATTTTCAGCCCTTTTCGTTGGGCGTTGTTGATAGTAGCATGGCAAGAGGATGGACTTTGAGGATACTTTGGATTATCATGCAATCCAACCTTGAAACATAAATTTATATATATATATATTTTAAATTGTACAAAATTTTATATGAAATCTTTTGTATATTAACCTATTTACTTTTGATAATGTAGGCGACAGGCTTGCTTCTACTTCATCTTTTTCCGATGAGCTTGCATTTAAATGACACAGATGCGGGCTATTTTTAATAATTGGAGAGTTGTCTATTACTGGAGATAAACTGTAATGAAATTTGCAGACAAAACATTATCAACTACATGAAACAACAAAAGCTATCATAAATACATATACCCACAAGAAAAAAATAATGAAAATCGGAAGACACATGTTATATCTTAAAAAAAAAAAATTAAATCTATATCTGTTTAATAAATTTTCGAAAAATATTAAGGGCATTCACTATCATCTGATATATTCAATAAAACTATTTTTAGTGCAAAATGCAATAAAAAATATTTTTAGAGTAAATTTTTCAACATTTCCTAAAGGGAAAAGTTATCCTATTTATTTATCAGTTACAGCCTGTTAATAAACAACATTTCTTGTGTTTCTATCATTTTCAAGCATGTAAAACTTTTTCTACTTCAAACCCAGACATTGCCGCATATGGCTAAAGAAGTCCAATCTCAAACCTATCCCTACAATTTAAAGTGTGCTTTAGACATGGGAAAAGCAAATCGTATTGCTTCCAAATTCATACTGACACCAACCTATGGCTATAAAATTTCATAAGTTTCTTAAATTGTATTACAGCAACACCTAAAGGAATTGGAAAGTGGCAATGCAATATTTTTTTTTTCTCCCCATGTTAGTCAGTCAATGACAGCATACAAAATAGCATCACAAAAAGTCACCGAATGGGTGTAAAACCAATTTGGGTAATTCCTTAACAAGTATTGATCCAATTTCAATTTTATTTCTGTTAAATTTGATTGTAAATTGTGGCTATGCATAGGTTGAGAAATGTATAGATCAGATGACGATAATTTGCTGCAAAAATTTTGAAGGTGCAATTCCTAGCTATTAAAGTAGAAGTACCTATGAAACCACCTGAATATCTTCATCAGTGGTATATTAATATTTTGCAAAACAGAATAATTTTTGAGATTTATCTTTTAAAAGGATGCTGTACTTATGCAATTATAAAGTAAACAGTTATCAGCCAATCGCTAAGCTAGATTAGCCAGATAGCCCGTTCATGTACACAAAAAAGCGATAATAGCAATCGTATCAGAATTACGAAAAAATGAAAAGCACTAAATGCCTAACTAAAGGGAATCACTTTCACATAAAATTTAACTTTTATCATATCTGTAATTTATTTAAAATAAGCATAAAAAAACTTACCCATTGATAAATGAATCATTATGATAATCCTATAAGGGGGAAAAAAATGTTAATTTTTGTTTTAATTCAAAAATCAAATGTATTACAATAATTCAGATAAATTAAATGTTTAATAACAGGCACATGTTTTTTTTTTTTTAAATATTGCTTAGTAAAATTAAATATTATAACATGATTTAAAGGAGTCTCATAAACTTTCCTTTTATGTATATATTGTTAATAGATTACAAAATACCTAAAAGGAACAAAGATAATATCTCATATTTTAGATTTTTCTAATAATTTAAATTTTCATAATTTTCTTTTGCAAGGAAGATAGAATTAAAAAATAGTAAAAACATGAAAACATATCTAGTTAGGCCTTCAATTAAATTAAATATTTTTAAAATAATAATGATGCTTCAAAATTACTTATTGAAAGAGTTTAAAATTTGAAATTTTTTTCCTTTATCAGTTAAGATCAAAGTGGTTCAAAGATAAGTATCTTTGAATCACATTTAATTAAAATAAATTGATAATCAATTTTACCTCAGGCAATTCTGTAAAAGAACTTTGAAATACATCCTCATTATCCGAATCACTGTCTCTCTTTTTTCCTGTAATTTTAATTTTTTTTTTTTAGGTTTTTATAACGATTATGTTAACATAAAAAATCGTCAGAAATGATAAACTACACTCACTTGAGTTCTGAACCTAGAAGAACCTGTTAAGATCTTCGATTTATTTCTGAAAAGTCGATCAGCTTCTTTTACCTAGGTATATTTGAAAATTAAATATCTATTCAAGTAATCAAAGAATATTAAAATGCATTAAAATACTAATGTAAATTGATACAGGCATGATAAAATTAAATTTATTACCTTTTCTACTTTATTTCTATTGTTATCAGATAAGGAGGAAGATTCTAACATTGGACTATCATCATCAAAAAATAATCTGTAATAAAAATTTAATTAATCACAATTAAATTATCATACTCAAATAGTTAAAATATAGCAATCACTGAATTATCCTTAACATACTCTTAAGCCTAATAAAAAGACATATATTAATTTTTTTTAATAGTGGACTTAACAAATTTAGTATGTAACCAACATATAACAAATTTGTCACCAAAGTCCTGCCCTCCCCATTTTAATGTATGAAATATTTCTTAAAGAAACAGATATAATTTTCTAACAGTAAGTAAAGTATCATTAAGTAATCATATTACTTAATGATACTTTTTATAAAGCAGCAAAGGCTGAGAGACCTTTTTTCTTCAAAAAATGAGGTGAAACACAGTTTAAATAGAACACATTTTTAATAAAATATTATACTTTTGTTTTATCTAGCAATTTTTTCTTTCAGTAAGTTTATTGATTATAAAAAATGGTTGAATTGTACTTAAGTTAAAAAGTAAGTGAATTAATGTGCAAAGAATTTATTTCAAATGTAAATAAGATTATTGAAAACATTCATTCAAAATCAATGACTTTCAGCTATAAATACCTTTGGTTAAGGCGATTTGAATAAGAAAATGATTTGTAAATATCAGATGTGCTGCCACATTTTGATGATCTGAAAAATAATTATGAGTTGTTAAAAATTTGCACAAGAAATAACCTTTAAATAACCATCTTAATTTTTAACAAACATATTTGAAAAGCAATAGCATCGATATGTTTACATTATAATATTGTATGCAGGTAATGACTTAGGCAGAGTCTTATTTCAATAACTAGCAATTTCATTTTCTAATGGTATTTATCTAGTTATTCATTTATTTTTTGTAAATAAATAACTTTGTTTGGGACTTCTGGAATTGAAAAATGATTCCAAAGCACCGAAAAATCTAAATTAATATATTATTAGACTTGTATATGAAATGATCTTAAAGTTATAAGATTCTTTCATAACAAATACCTTTGGTATGGTGAAATTACAACATTCGAGAACTGCAAGGGTTGTGATGATCTGAAAGAAATTATATTATAAAATTAAAAAGCTATCTTTCTTTTGTAGACAAAAATACATTATAATATTGTATGCAGGTAATGACTTAGGCATAGTCTTATTTCAATAACTAGCAATTTCATTTTCTAATGGTATTTATTTTTTGCAAATGAATAGCTTTGTTTTGAGACTTCTGTAATTGAAAAATGATTCAATAGCACCCCCCAAAAAAAACTAAATTAATATATTATTAGATTTGTAGATGAAATGATCTTAAAGTTATAAGATTTTCCATAACAAATACCTTTGGTATGGTGAAAATTACAACATCCGAGAACTGCAAGGTTGTGGTAATCTGAAAGAAATTAAAATGTTATAAAATTAAAAACTATCTTTCTTTTGTACATAAAACTGCATAATTTCATTCTGCAATAAATACCGTTCCATAGATCTCCTTGGTAAGAAAGGTGATGATCCAAGCACATCAGTAAAAAGGGATCACAAAATTCTGGTGATCTGTGAGGAAAAATAAAAATAAATCTTCAGATCAATAAAAGTAAAAATACACCTGAATTTTGTTTTTACATGATAGATACATTCATAAAGAATTACATGTAAAAAATTTCTACGAAAATTATAGTGCACATATGGAAAAATGTAAGATTGTTTGTAGTCCTAAGAAATCAGCAAAAATAATACAATAAAGCGATGAGTTTTCATGTTAGGATCTTAATTTTTATTTCAGAAAGATTGCACATGGATGATACAAAGTAAACTATCATTTGAAAAAAAAAAAAAAAAAAATATCACTAATTCATGAACATAAAATTAGGTCATATTAGGAAGAAGGAATAATTTGTTTTTAATACATTCTGAAAAATAGCTTTCCAACATGTACTGAAAGTTGTAATTCATCAAGGTTAATTCAAGTTAGATTGAGACAATCCAAAATTGATAACCCATAATTTCTTTCACACATTGATGATTGTTAGTATTTCATCTTTCAGTTTGTCTAAAACAGATTAAAATTCTCGCTTTTATGTAGTATGTTATAAATGTTGCAATTATAATGGTTGTATCAAATACATAGTATTAAGCAGCAGGGAAACAAAATAGAACTTTTGGATGTTCTAATACCAGATGGTTGAGTACATTGTCTATGTTCAAAGAACTTTTAAATTCGAGACACTTGACCAAAATACTTTCCTATAGATGTTGCACCTTGTTCAGTTGCAAAGGTGATCTAGATCTTTGTTGTGAATTAGATGACATCACGTAAGAGTCATCAAAAAATATTTCAGTTATAATTAATAAAATAAAGATCTATAATCATTAATATTTCACTTTGAACATCAAACTCAAAATGCAGAGAAAATTCCATACTGAAGTTAAAAATTCAGAAAATTCTCACAAATGGAAATCATATTTACAGTCCTTTGCACTAATGTCACGGTTATAAAAATAAAGCAAAATTTCCTTTAGAATTTGGGTTGATTACGTTAAATGAAAATCATGTAAAAACAGAAGGTGAGTGTATTTCTTTCTGTGTCCTCTAACTATGAAATTTAAAATATTATTATTTTATTAGTAATTATCATATTAAATTTAGCTGTGTATATTTTGTGCAAAAATTGATTTTTTTTTTATTTTCGAAATTTAAAAAAGTAAGAATACTCTTTGTCATTAAATGTCTGTAATTGAAACTTGATTGAATAAAAACTTTTTAAAAAATTTATTAAATACATGAATGAAAAGGAATAATAAAATAAAAATGCAAAAAAAAAAAAAAATTATATATTGCTTTCATTAAGATAATGAAGGTTATTTAAGAATAAAAAGTTACAATTAAGAGAAGGTGCTTTCTTTTTTTAATTTCTAATTTTCAGGAAGGAGGCATTTCTAATATAATATTCTTAATAATTCAAGCCCTTTAAAAAAATTCTTAGAAACTTACTTTGATCCATATGATTCATCGGATTCCTGAAAGAAAAATAATATTTTTAAATTCATTTTTAATGATATAAAAATCACATTTTAAAAAATATGTATCATATTAACTGTGACAATCTGACTCTGACCCAGTGGCAATATGCGCAGCTGGGCCAAAGTTCAAATCTTTTTGTCAGCATTGTTTTTTAATCACTGTTACAAAGAGAGCTTGCACAAATTCTGACAATGCGTGTTAACCATCTTACATTGATAAAATGATAGTTTCCTCTCATACAACATGCAAAAGCGATTCATAACCCTCAAAGTCATCAGGAAGACACTATGCCCTTCATCACCTATGGTGGACTGTTTATGGGATATATTTGGGTACATGAGGCCCACCGATGCTCAAGAAAAGTTTTTTAATTACAACTGAGTCTTTATATATAATAAAGTACCCATATTATTTTTTAAATTGGATAATTTATTGTAACTATTGATGGTTAGAAATCTTAGATTAGCAATTAGCAGATATTTTATGTAAAAACAAACTGATAAATTAAAAAATGATTTTTCCCCCTCACAGCAGTTTTTTTTTTTTTTTTACAAAAGAGATATTTATTAGGTAATCTTATAATATCTAAGTAATTAGAATGAGTGAATCAATTACAAAAGGTCTTCATCTCTCTCTCCCCCTCCCCATCCCTCCAAATAAACTCAAATGTAAACTTACATCTAATTCTTTCAATGGAGGAATAGTAAATGAATCATCTGCCTTGATATCAAAGACCAAAGAACGGCAACTTTTCGCTGGCCTACTATCTCTGTGTGGGCTATCTCGATCAGGAGTCTGTCTGTAATAAAAATTTTGATATAAGATTAAATAATAATGATATAAAATTTGGTAATTTACTAAAACATACAGTAGCAACATTTCTTCAAGTACCCATTATTTATGCTTTACAATATCTGAATTAGTATTACAAATATTTCATATTTTGTAGGCAGCAATTAATAATGAATACCATCATTGAAACAATTAGTTAAAATAATTCATATTTTTGTTTCCTTCATTTCGGATATTATTTAAAAAAAATTTTTAAAAATTTAGTTATATATAAGTTTCCACATCCATAAAGGGGTATTTTTCATGCATTAAGAAAGATGGATGAGATTTTCTAAAAATAACCAATTGCCTGATTTGGGATCCAATAGTAACAAAAATATAATAATTTAACATGCAGGCAAGTTGGCTAATTTAATTTTTTTCTTGCACCATACACTGTATTAAAGGGAAAAAAAAAAATGTTTCTTGCAGATAAAATGTTAGATTTTTATATATTTATAAACATTACCAGATGGCACAAGTGCAAGGCTATTTATGCATGCAAGCAGAAAATCATTTAGAATACTATCTGGTAAAACAACATAGCCACATATGTATACATTATTTTACTTCAATGCAGCAAAGAATATAAATAAGTTTTTGGTGATGACATGATAAAAAAAAAAAAAGAAAAAAAGCACATGCTTCTAAAAATTTAAAAATGGTGAAGAAAATATGAAAAATAACTGTAGACAGGTAGTAATGGTCAGTGAAAACAGTGAACTGCAAATAGCTGTTAAATCAGACCAATCATTAAATTGTGCAAAAGAATTAATTAGGCATACACATTTTCTGTCACTTATACATACTTCATTAAGTAAAAAACCAATGATAATTCATGAGCTCACTGAACAAAACCAAAATCTGCATTCTTTTTTTATCTAGATTTTTCAAATGAAAAAAATTCATTGAGCAGTTTTTTTTATCATACATGAAAATGAGAATTTAATTCACACAATTTTTTTGATTGAGATATTTTGTTTTCACGTTGGTTTAACTTAAACTACATCTAAATTATTATTAATATGCTGATGAATGCTTCAGATAGTTGAATTAAAAATTTAGAAATGAAGATTTTCATTAAAAATTATGGTTTTTATTTACTAAAAAGTAATGGACCTTTTTAATTTTAAAGGTTTTTAATTAGTAGTATATATAATCTGGCATTACCCAGACATAGAAAATAAAACTTAACTCCTTTATATCATAGGAGATAAGTTGGAAAGTTTTATATTAATAAGATGAACACTCTTTTTTGTTTTCATTGTTAGCATGGATGCCAGTAAAATAATGAATCTATAAGTTGTCTTAGTATTGCGATATATATATATCTGTATAAATAAAACCCAACAAAGTTGTTAGTGCAAGAACTTCAAAACAAATGGTCATTTGGGGAAGGGGAGGGGGAGGGGGAGAATGCACTTGTGGCTATAAGGCTATAATACCATTAGAGAATCATAGAACAATTAATTAAAAATATGGCATGCAAGCATTTGTTAGCCAAAAACTTTCAAAAAAGTTGGCAGCAAAGGATTATTAGTCATCATGATAATGGGAGCTCTCATACATCATTGGCTCAAATAACTCAATATTTAAACATTCAAAATACTGAATTGAAGGGTCATCTACAATACACACCTGATCTTGCACTCATTTCCTTTTTGTTCCCATTCATGAAACTATGCATCAACAAATTTTGATGCCAGAAGCAGTTGATGGGTTCAAATCAATCGGAATGGTAAACAGTGCTATGAAAAGTGAATTAAATGTATGCAGAAGTGTATTAAACATCCTGAAGAATAGTTTGAAAAATAATAAAAATCATTGTTAATAAAGAAAACTTGTTTTCATTTATTATTCTGGCTACATCTTTCATACAACAATGCAAAAAAATATTGTCAACCATGAAAGTTGATCTACGCTTCGTATTGGAAGTATCCCTGCCATTTTTGGAGGAACTTGGATGAAAATTGTGCACAGGCAGACAACACACATATGTAAAATTGTAGTCATGCATACACACAAACTTTCAGAAATATATGTATACAGAGAGGAAAGAAAGAGGGAAGCTTCCATACTATATTTATAATTTTAAAAAAATGAAGCAAATTACATACACTCAAGAGCCAAAACATTATGACCACCTACATTTTGCAATGAACTCGCCTGGGCGTGGAAGGCACGTGATCAGGTGGAGGTGGTATTTAACTGGTATTAAGTGATGTTATTAATCCATGCCAAGGCGGGTTGAAGCTGTGTTGGCGCCAAGGTGGGCCAACTTCGTTATTGACAGGTGGCCATAATGTTTTGGCTCTTGAGTGTATGTATTTAATGATAGCAATTGATAATGCTTAAATATTAAACGATAACTATAAACTTATGACCATAGTAATATATGAAGTGCACTAAAAAAATGGTTGATTTTTTTTAAAAATTTTAAAAGGAGAACCTGATCAATTATTTTTTTAATTTGCAGTTACTTACATTTTTAGTACATAATTATTCATTCATTATTATATGATTTAGTTTCTGATAAGTTACAATAGCTGCTATACAACAAAGTTTCACTAAATTTCAGGTGATTTGCTTTTTCTCTGCATAAAAAGTTAATGCTGCAAAAATTCATTCTGAATGATGAGAGAAGAATGGCAATGGCATAATTGTCACACTATTCAGATAATTCAAAATTCATGATCATCCTTTACAGTCCTATTCTAACCAATGATATCTACGATTTTCTTCATGAGAAAATAAGGCTTGTTGTTTCACAACATTTTGCTAACAGTGAAATGTTAAAATACTTAGTGATGGACTGGTTTAACTCTCCAGGCATAGGATCTGAGACAATAGCTGCCATAGTACAGTGACCTGCAGTATACTACAAATGAATTTTTAATTATATAGGAAAAGGATCAAAGTACTAAAAATAAAATTTTTATATAAGTTCTTAAAACCAACTATTTTACTTTAAATTCCCCTTATAACACAATTATAAAAAGATTTTTTAAGCCTCATGTATAAACAATGATGTTTTTAAAGGTATTAAAACATACCTTTTTTACTTCTTGAAAGTACTAGTGAGTCAGCATTATCTTGTATAGACTCCGGAAGAAAATGATCATTAGACTTGTTCGGAGTAGACATTTTGACAGAAATTCTGAAAACAAAATCAGAAATTCTATAATTTTTTTTTAAAAACTTAACAGCAATGAAAATTAAAATACATATATAACTATTTCACACTTTATTCTGAACATGATTACAAGTATATCTGAAAAATTCAAGAGATTTTCATGCAATGCAATCAACCACATAATAAAGAAGACAACAAAGAATCATCACAAAAGTGTATTAAAAAAAAAAGTGTGAAAAATTTAGTGAAAATATTTAAGAAAGAATGAAGATATATATGTGCCACTTTTTCATACAATATATATATATCAAATAATTATGCTGCATTTAAAACAACGCATTATTAGAAATTTTGTTTCCATTAAAAATAAATATATTTAGGTACTTTAATAATTGGACATGTTAAGATCCTGAATTTACTTTTGAGTAATTCTCAATAAAATAAATATTACACAAAAGCTTGTTTTAGAAAGACCTCACATAGTTTCATAACATAATTCCCCTAAAACAATATTATAAGATACTAAATTTAAATAAATTGCTTTTCTTTTGCAGTAAGCTTATTAATACAATTAAAAAAATTCAAAGCAACAATTTTGAAAATAAAAAATTATCTTCTAAAATCTGGTTATCTTACAAGTTACTAAATATAAATTTTATTTCATAACTATCTAATGATAAGCCTTATTTATAATATTTTACATTTTGTAAACTAATGAATTTTAAAACCAAATATTTACAGTAGTTATTTGCTTTGATTAAAATAATTTAAAACCTTTGATATCCATTTCTACAAGATGCATACAGATACTTTTAGATTTCACAATATTACAAGATAAACATTAACATGAGTTATTGATATGCATTTTTATATACAGGATGTTCATAACTGTCTTGAACAAAATAAAAGGGACGATTATCACACATCAAGATGAGCAATATTCATTATGCAACCTAGCACCACATTTCACGAGAGTGTTAGAAAAGTTGAGTGAAACAATGTAAAGGAGAAAGAGCATTACAGAAATTTTAACTTATACAATCATGATTAACCTATGAACTTTAAAATCCATCTTAAAAAATAAATACATTGGTATCAATGCATAGTTCATATCAATGAATGAAAGACAGAAAATTCAGGTGTCATGCTTATCCTGTTCACTACAACAATAAAACTCATGACAAGATCTTCCACAACAAAGACAGTCACATTGGTATTTATTTGTACACAAATGATTTCATTTGGCATAGTAATAATATGAAATTATGTACTTGTATAGTTTTTTAAAAGGAAAATGATTACTCTGACTGACTTTCTACTAAATCTTTGATATGCCAATCAGGTGCTTTTTTCACTGGAATCTTCAACACAATAAATGCTTGATGGTGATGTTATTTCTCCAGTTCAAGATGCTTATTCTTCACAAAAAAATAAAAATAAAATAACTTTTCAAGTATGTTGGACATGTTTTAAAAAGTTATTTTTTTTTTAACACTCAGCATGGAATGTAACCTAATATTGATTATGTCATAATGAGCATTGTTCATCTTGATGAATTTTCTATCTATGCTTTATTTTATCAAAACGATTCACAAACACCTAATATTTTTTTACAATTAACAATAATTAAGAAAATAAAAAAATACTTTACTTTAAAGCATCAGATGTATCATCGCTGAGACTAAGGTTAAGAGCTGCTTGTACATCAAGAGCTGTTTGCTCTTCCTTTAAAAATTCAGTCAGTGAATTTTTGCTATAACTCTCTACTTCTTGAAATACATCTAAACACAAATACAAAAATTCTTTTTTGAATATATTTTAAGGTATGCAAGGTATTTTAAGGCAAATGTACTTTTAAAAATTTGATATTTAAGCATTTTTGATAAAAAAAAAAAAATGTACATAGACCAACAACATGTATATATAAGTAGTGATTTATAATACTAGTTAAAATAAAATATGAATACAAAAATATAACATTTTTTAAATGCAATGATGAAAATTTACTTACCATCAATACTTGAGTTTAATCTTCTGATAACTGAAATGCAATTATCAAAATAAAATATTTGCAACTTTTCATACATTTATATATAAATAATGTAAATATACTTGGCTCTAATTTTGGTTATTTCTTTAAAAAAATTTTTTTTTTAATTTTTAGAAGATTTTATCAAAATTGTTTTATATTTGCTTATAATAGGGGCAAAATGGTCGAGTGGTTAAATACTCATCTCAAGCAGAATTCGTGAGTTCGATACTGTGGATTATATTTGCTTATAATATAATATAAATATAATCTTATGTTGTTGCGACAATGAAAAAGAAAAAAAAAAAAATATTGTCTAATAAATTACATTGCCAGAATTTTAAATGTCTATTATTAAAGTTGAATTATATTATTCATTACATAAACATTTGTTAATCCCTATTGTTAACATACCCAACAAAAATTTTTCTCAAAATTAATAAAAAAATATGTTATTTTATTTATTATTTCAATCTATATTACTTTTTATTTTAAAAAATACAATAAATCTATAACTAGATTCCTCACCTTTTCTAATTTCTTAATAGTTTCTCTTCTTTTCTTCAGTTCCTGTAACAATTAAATGAAACAAATTAAAACTTCACACAGACAATACTACCAATGAATTTTGTCTTTTTGTTTATGCATAAACTAACATACTTCTTGCAGATAATCCAAATTCAAGATGTTTGCCGCAGAGGGTCTATTTGTGGGTATGCGGTCCATCATCTTTTGAATTAGATTAAAAAGTCGTTTACTCATAACTGAAATAAAAACACGCATTTATATATATATATATACATATATAAATCTTACAATAAATAATAAATTGAATGATCATAAAGTATAAAAATTATAAACATATTGGATATGTGATAAATTTATCTCAAAACGTGTTACAATAACCTCTGTTTAATGCGACTCATTCTATAATCAGGACTGATTGATACTCCTTTAAGTATTTTTCCTATGTATTTGAATGTTTGTTGACTTTGATCAAAGATGGAGATACAATGCTGCCCCCCCTCCCCATGTTTATTATAACTGAGAGAGTTCTGGTTTCATTACAGTGTTTCCAGTTTATCAGCAGGTTACAATCACATTTGTACAATATTACCACTATGTATTTTTATCTAGCGCTTTGTCTTTGTTATTCTTCTTAAAGCTAAATGTGGCAGATTAAAGAGAGGTTACTCTTATTACATTTTTCAAACAGTAATTTTAAATGACTTAAAAAAATGAATAATGAGAAATAGATAAAAGTATGAACATAAAAAAGCCTTTAATTTTTAAAGTTTTATAATTTTACCTTTTTATTTTCAACATTTCATCGGTTTATGGATCAGTAAAATGAAAAGTAAGTAAATTACCAATTAAAAGGAAAAATAAGTATGATATATGTTATAAGTCATGATTACAAAATATATGTTATCTTTCTTTGTAATGCTAGCAAAAAAAAATTAAAATTATTTCATTAATTATTTTTTAGTTAATTCCCCTAATTACTTTGCTAGCAATATACTTACATTTCTTTATGCATGGGAAGAAATGAATGTTTACATAGAAATTGAAGTTGTAATTTTTACATACTTAAAATAAATTAGAATTTATTACTAAAGAACAATGAATTGTCTTTGTTTAATTTACTTTGTAGGTTCTCATATTTTTGAATTTGGACAAGTATAAGCTTTACCAATTTAAGGTGCAGTTTTGACTAAAATAATAGAATTGTTAAATAAATCTAGTAAAAAAATAAATGTTCAATAAAGCTACCAAGGTTTTAAAAATCTAAGTATTCTAGAAGATTCTATCAAATAATCAATTATTTTACTGTATATATTATTGGTCCTTAACTATTCAAAAACTGTACAAAACTATATCTTGTATAAATTATTGCCAAAATGATGCTAAGTAAGAAAGGATATTAGCAATTAAAGGAAAAACAAGCATGATATATGCTATAAGTCATGATTACAAAATATTATGTTCAATCTTTCTTTGGTAATGCTTAGAACAAAAATTAAGATTATCTCATTAATTATTTTTAATCTAAAAAAAAAAAAGACAAAATGGAAACAGACAATATAAAAAGTCAGGAAATATAAAAAAACATTACATGAAATAGGATTTTAAGATTGCATAAGTATGGCAGAGAAAAATCTGATTAATTGTATATACTAAGATATAAATTTTAATTAGTCACAACAGCAACATAAATTAATCATACTGTTCTAGAACTCTTTAAAAAACAATGAAATCAATTCAAGTCCTATATTTCAGATTAAAAATGAATATTTTTTACAAAATTAGGAAATAATGAAATACACCAGAATTTTAAAACAAGCAGAATTTAACTTTTTATATCTTTGTCTAATATAATTAAATTTCTTTCTGAGCTGATAAAATGCAAATGGAACTATTCTTAATTGATCAATAGCAATAAAAAAAAAAAAAAAGATCTTACGCTTAACATAAAAATCAGGAAAATTTCCCTCTCGCAAAGAACGCCAACCTGCACCAGAACTGTCAACTCTAAGATCTGTGATCAACTCCAAGACTGTAATTCCAACACTAATTGAATGAATAAAAATGAATTGTCATTTCAAAATTAACACAGAGTGAAGAAATATAAATTCCCTAAAAGAGAAACTAATTTATATCCAAATTTTCAACTATCAAATTGAAAAATTATTTTAGATTAATATAACTGTTTAAAATTTGGAAAAATAATATAAAAAAAATTTACCTGAATATATCAGCAGCTTCAGAAAAATAATTGTCTAACAATACTTCTGGTGCTAAGTATTTAGCATCTCCTTCTGACACATCATAGCTTTTTGACTAAAAATAAAGCCCTTTACTATTTAATTTAAGAACAATGATATGGCATTAAATAGTTATGAAGAAAAATATCCTAATTTAATGATTTGATTATATGTTATATGTTACAATATGTTTAATCATAATCAGACTACCCATAATAATCAAATGTTTAAAAAAATTGACTCATTTTTAAAGAGTAATAATTTCACTCTTTAACCATACATTCTCCAAAAAATATGGACAGAGATAAAAACAGCATTATTAATTGAAGTATGATTTATGTACTTGCAGAAATAATTCAATTCCTATGTATTCCTTGATTTATTTTAAAAAATGTGAGGTAATAATTAAAATGAACACAAAAAATATTAAAATTAATAAAAAGGAATGAATTATAAATATATACATCGTCTAATTTAAAATTGAAGAAATATTTTTAATTATTACCTGCACTTTCAAATGTTTTTTTCTTTCAAGGATAAGTTATTAAAAATTCTTTTAAATAAGTATCTTCTTATTTTTATCATATAGCTTTAGAATATGTTTTTATAATTTTGTTGAAATGCTGAAAGCCAATGAGATTTCAAAGGAGGAGGAGGGCATTCAGACAAATATGATGTTATGATAAATTTCATCCATATTTGGATTACTGAAGAACATGATTCACTGAAAATAGGATAGTTTAAAAGAATATCTCTCACGAAAATATTGAAGATGTCACATTTAAAAGTACACTATAAAATGATACGGCTGCAATGGATAAAAGAAATTATTTGTCAAGATGATAAATAACTTCCTACAGTTGTTGATCAGAAATTTTTTTTTTTTTTTTTTTTTTTTAAATAGAGGGATCTTTAATAACCTGAGCTGGTTTTGGATGTAATGGCTTAACATTCTTGTTCTTTTGTAGAAAAAATTGAACTCAAACACTTAACAAAAAATATTATAAATTTATTCAACTACTCTACTGGTGTTATTGGGAAAACAATGTTGTTCTTCAACAAGATGGAGAATGCTTCATGCATCTAACTCAATTAAAAATGGATTTTAAAGAAAGTTAATATTAATTAATGATTCCCAAAAGATAGTCTGGATTTTAATTCTATGTAGAACAGGGACAGTTATCATAAAATATATATCAAAATGATAACCAAACTTTTTTTTTTTGATTATAGGATTTAAAACAGCAATTGAGCAAATATGATATGGAATGTTTCCAGAATTTATGCAAAATGTCGTAGTAGTAGTTTTAATGTAAAAATATGTATTTGAAGTGATAAAAATAGTGGAAACATTTAATAATGGAATCCACATTTTTATAAAATTAATTTTTATGGAACTTCTAAATAAAAAATGTTGATTAATTATACATAGTAACTTATAATCGGGCCTGAATGGCCGAGTGGCTAGCGCTCTGGCACTCGGTACCACAGGTTTCGGGTTCAAGTCCCAGTGGTGCCATGGATGTTTGTAGTGGATTGGAATCTATTTTAAACTGTAGGTCCCAGTCAAACATGACTGTAGAGTGCAGGGCTGACAACCCTAACCGTAAAAGAAAAACATCTCATGTTTAGAAATCTGCCAGTAGGCAGACAGCCTTGGCCCACCATGGGGCTGTTGTGCCAATCATGATGATGATGACTTATAATCTGCACTAGTAGTTTTTTTTAAATGTATAAGCCTCAGATTACACAAAAAGAATTAAAAACTAGTGCAGTATTTTTAGACTTCATTAGTAAATTATTTAAAATCATAAATAAATTATTTTGAAAAAAAAATTATAAAAATACTCCTTACCTCAGATATAGAAACCATTAATCCAAAATCCCCCAACTTGCAAATACCTTTTTCAGATATAAAAATATTGTCTGGTTTTATATCTAAATGGAGTAGTTCATGATCATGCAAATGCTTTACAGCCTATAATAATACATTGTTAATATTCAAAAGCGATACAAATGACAATACAATTTTTTTCATTCATATTTTATAAAAATCACTTACCATTAATAAATCAAAGAGAATATCCCATACAATTTCTTCTTCAATAGTGGCATATTTTTCAGAATATTTACTCAAGCTAAAAATTATAATATATATATAAATATATAATCTGACAAATAAAACTGGCAATAAGCCCCTTTTTTGCATAAGAAAAGGTATTAAAACAAAAAATATTCTTATTCAGAAAAAGGAAATAAAACTTCCAAGATATTAAGAAAATAATAAGAATGGCTACAATTTAATTAACTTCCTAACTAATTAACCTCTTTTTCCTGGTGAGCAATTTTTGTCATTAAAGAAAATGGCTGTTGCTGTATGGAAAGTTCAGTTTGCTACATAAGTTTATAATTAATTATGTAGCCATGTGACATTCCAACATTGCTACATAAGCGTAACCATCATAATTAAGAAAAAGGGTAAAAGTTAAAAAAAAAAAAAAAAAAAATGCTTCAATATCATGTTGACTACCATCCACAATTTTCCTGTGCATCAAGAAAGATTTCCATTTCACAATAATAAATAAAAGTAAAAATTAACTTATATTGTAATAATGATCCTTCATAAGATCCTAAAAATTGTAATTATAATGCATGTTTATTAAACATTCATCAAGCTCATTTTTTTTTTTATTGAATTTCAATCATGTAACTGCATAAAAATATTCAATAGCATAAAAAAAATAAATTGAAATTCAATTTTAAAAATTTTGCTGCAGTTGAATTTATATTCCTCATACGTAAAATGTAATTGAATTATTCAAATGACTTTTAACTATAACATATCTTTTTTAAAGCATTTAAATGATCAAATTAAATTGTTTTAAAAATAAACTTTCTTATTTTTCAGTGGTATATAATTTGTCAATAATTCTTTATTTTTCTTCTTTTATAAATTTATCTGTTTAAAACAAATTAATTATAAAAATATCTCACATATGCGAAAATTAATACAATTAAAAAAGTTTTTATATTATTTCACTAGTACAAATTATATTTAACCTTGTGACATTGGCTAAGGTTTTAATATTGTCGACTTTGTGGTAGAGATTTATAAAAAGATAAAAATCCAATCGAAGAATTAAAAAAAAAATGATAACACTAAAAAAAATCATGTGCTTTAAAGTCATATTAATGCTACAAAAGATAAATATAGTCTGACTATGGATAGCCTGAAATGGTAAAAATCCAATTATGGGCAGAATTGATAACTTGTTAGGCGTACTAAGCAGGCATACATGATGCAAAACAAGTTTAAAAAGAAAAAGCATAATAGTTAGTGTGGAATTTTTTCATCAGTTTTTTGTTTAATACTGCATTATCTAAATTTTTAATTATAAAAAAATATAACTTATTTTTATTGCAATTAAAATCCCTCCTAAACGATATTTCCATCCCTACTATTACATGATCGCTCCTTTTAAACCCTCCCATCGCAATTGCATGTCAATTTTCCACATGATTGGTATTGGGCTATAATTAGTTTCTATGAGAACAAGGAACTTATCCTCAGTAAAGTCTTCAGAAACAAAGTTAAAAACAATTTAACTCACTATAACAGATCATTTAGTGATAATTAATTTATTCCACTTGAGAATTCAGAAGAATTTTAAAGTGATAAAAAGTTTAATAACAGCCATCAAGCAAAAGTGATAACAAGCTCAACAATCCTTGTGTACTATTCAATGTTTTATCTATAACATATTTTTCCAATAATAAGAATTTAATCAATATTTTAAGTAAACTGACATAATAGCTTTTGCGTAAATCTTGTTCTAAATTTTATTAATTATATCAGTTTTATTATCATCAATTAGGAGAAGCTGTCTGATAGCAAATGACAGTTCAAAATTTTTTTATTTTTATCCAAAGATATATAAAACAATCTTCCATCTAATATATAAAGGAAATAAATTTTTTTCAGATCTATTTATTCAGTTTCTTTTGATTAATTAAATATCATTTGAAGCATTTTTACTATATAATAAGTAAAAAGATCTAAATTTTATAATTTTAAGATCTATTTTTATGTTTGAAAGAAATAGTTTTATCTTTTTTTAAAAAAATGTCCTTTTTAAACGACAAATACTTTTATTAATATAAAAAAAATAATAGAATCTCCAATATAGAAAAGAAACACAATTTAATTTAGCTAACGCTCTTTTAAGATTTATTTCTTATACTTCAGTTTTCTCAAATAAGAATGAATAATTAATAAAAAAATTATTCTCAAATTATAAAATGAAAATTCATGAATAAAGATATTTGTATGTACATATATATTAGTCTATCTTAAATGAACAGAATCGAAATGTTACTTTAATATGTATTAAGTAATCTAATCTCACCTGCATATGCATAATTCAGTTTTAATATAAAGAACACGATTCTGTTCCCAAGCTCCATAAAACCGTACACAATTAGGATGAACAGGTAATTGTTCAAGTTTTTGCACTTCCCTTAGCCTACGATGTCTAAAAATAAAAAGTCAATTTTATAAAAATAAACAATTCAATTCAACAGTATTATGAAAAATAATGCACTAGAAAAATCTATACCTATCTGAAATTCCTGTATATGGTCTTTTAGCTTTTTTAATGGCATAATATCTTTGATCCTCAAAAGATTTTACTTTATACACCTGAAAAAGTACATAATATTAGAAATGTTCAATAATAGTGCAAATATTATTTCAAACTATGGAAGCCCACACTATTTTAAAATTAAGTGAACATACTACCAATATAAAAATTTATTAACTTAAAATTTTATTATCCAAAGTTTCTTTTTTGTTATATAAGTCGCAATCAATTAATTGCTTTATTCTCAAAAAAAAAAAAAAAAAAATAATAATAATAATATCTTTGATTTGACAGATGCAATTCATTTCACACTGTTATTATACTACACGATTTACTAATCACCTACGAAATAGGATTTTCTGTTAATACTCTTCTTTCCCCCAAAAAAACAATGAAATTAATTTATAATGTAAACTATTTCAGTATATAATAATTACATGCATAAAAGATAAATAGCATTTTAAAAGATTATCTTAATATAATAGCATAATTTATATGTAATTGATTTACAAAAATTAATAATACACATATATTAAAATTTTATCTAAAAGAATATAACACGATTGCAAGTCTAAACACAATTTATTTAAAAAAGATTAATCTATTTTAAATATAAAAGCTTTATAATAAGAAATTCAGGATTTGTAACTGATAATGTACTAAAAATGAAAAAGACAATATTTTTTTATGTTTTCATAATCTTTTTTTATGAAAATATAAGAAAAAAAAAAAATTACGTCTAAACCATGAATAACATATAATTTATTAAAATTAATGTAAATTAAAAATGGGATTTTTAATTGAATTATAACAAAAGATATTTTCAAAAGAAAATATATATTACCTCACCAAAATCTCCAGATCCTAGTTGACCGATTAATTCATAACATTGTTCAAAATATAACTTATCTTTTGTAGGATCATATAATGGCGATAGAGCTAAGAAAATTAAGTAAAATAATTCGAATAATACTTTTTTATATTATAAAAAATGGATGTACAAAACAATATTTTGTGTTTCAAAGTGGCTTGCATATAATTATCTTCCCCAATATAATTTTATATGAGTGATAAATAAAAAATAACTACTAGAAAGTTCATATAATTTTATAACAATTTCGTACTTTTCCTTTGATTAATGCAAATTTATGAAAGAGGCAAATGGCCAAAAATGACACATTTGACATTCTCGAGGTTTCATTTTAATATTATTTTGTAATTAATAAACATATAAAGTAAAATTGATTAAATAAATCAAAATTTAGGATAAAAAATTTTTATACCCTTTTAAAATAGTGATAAAAGATTATTATATTTGTTTTCTCTACATAAATTTTGTGAAATAGAAAAATATGTACTGTTACACCAATGTTTATTTTGTCTATTAGAGCTAACTGACAGTGTAAAATCTCCGGAAATATCAAAACACAATTATAGATTCAGGCTTCAAGATTTTTGTTTTTTTTACGTTAGCAGAAGTAGAAATCAGTATACAATAGATAATTTTTCATTTATAATTTTTTAGCTTAAACCAGGGGTCTCCAAACTTTCCAGCCTTAGGGCCATACTGTTTACTCCAGTAAGTACAAAGGGCCAAAACCATTTTAATTTTCTGCCATTATCTGTAATTTCTAGACTTCTGAATAATGTTTACATATCTAAGTTAACCGATGAGCATCTTAAATCTCTTTTAATAAATGGTACAAGATAAATTGATCCACAACTACAAATTATTGTCAGTGAAAAATCACAATTACATAAATCTCATTAGTATTTTTTTACAAGTGGATACCCCGAGGTTTCCTTCAAGTTAATTTAGCTTTTCCGTTCCTGAGGGATTGTCGGAATAAAAATCATATGATTCAGGATATATACATTCCAAACATCATTATACATACATATGCGATACTCTTTACCCCAACATAACTACCACAGGATGTTCACTAGTTTATAATGTTAGTGGGATTCATTTCAATTATTTGTTAGTTGCTATGCTTATGTTAAATTTTCAGCATATTATGCTTGCCATTAAGCTTTACCTAGCGAGTAAATGAAACCAAGTTATTATAATTCTGTATTTTTATCCAACTTATTACAGCAACAATAAGCTATTCGCTGTTGCGGGCTGGATGGATGACACTGGTGGGTCGGATTTGGCCCGCAGGACGACTTTTGGAAACACCTGGCTTAAACTATCTCTTATTTTCACTGTTTTATTGCTATTAATACAATTTTAAAAAAACCTACTTAATATTAGAGCTGAAATAAAATCTTTGGTTATATTGCATCTTTTTCTATGTCTTTATTGAGATATATATAAAATATTTTATTTTTTTTTTAGTCCTTATACCTTTAGCATATACAGAACAAACTGTAAATTTAGCTGATTTCCTAAAACTAAAATATTAACAATAAAAACAAGCCATCATAAAGGATACATGACTTAGAAGAGAAACTTATACTTCGAGGGCGGCTATCATCTGAATCTTTACGAGAAGAAAAGCTCCATTTTGATGCTTTTGGTGTAGGAGGAGGCCTGTAAATGCTTTTATCTGGCTTCTCCTGTAAAAGAAAATATATTTTAAAAAAAAAAAATCATACAATTACATAATTTTTCTAAATTTGTACTTCAGAAAAATTATTTAATTTAAGCATTTAATGAATTACATATAAATATCTTTAAAAAAAAAAAATTCTTGTCCATTACAAATGCTGACTAATGCTATTAATCATAATTCTTTAACAAATTTATAAAAATAAGGGTACTCTTAATAGAGCACCCTTATTTTTATAAGTTTTTAGCAATTACAATATTTCATTTAGCGATTATAATATTTCATTCAGAAGGTTTTCATCTGAAAATGAGCACAAAAGCTAAAGCTAAAAAACTAGGATCTGGTTCATTGTAATTACTGTATATTCTTTTACATTGCATAAGAGTTTACATTGCTGTTAAAAATAGTAACATTTTCTATTGCTTAGGAACTAAATTATACAATAACTATATAACTTTACAATAACTTAACATGAGAATTATTCATACAGCTATTTCTTCATGTATGGATAAAGGGATCAGGTCTTGGTATATTTAATTTGCAAACACTGCAGGAATTAGTAATCTAACATTTATTTTCATTACAATACAATGCATAATAAATCAGTCTTGTATGTTTTACCTTGTAACTTTGAGATTCATGCTCACTGATGATATAAATCGGTGCCTTGTACAGCAAATGCATACAAATTAACAACTAAACAGTATTGAAACCTTTCAAACCTTTTTTATTAAAAAAATATGTGTATGTATATTTATATTATTTCATAGAATAAATACTTTAAATATTTACTATTGTAAATGAAATGCCTATTCTTAGAACAATTTTCTAGAACAAATGTAATAAATAACCAATAATTTAAATAAATGTCTTAAATAATATAGTTATTCTGAAAACAAATGTTTTACTTATAAAATTTAAATTTATACAAGAACAGGTGTTTATGTATAAAATTCATGAATATCTTTATATTTTAATACAACACATGTTAACATACAAATAGATATATAACACATGAATATACAATAAAACTTGGTTGATGGAACAAATTTATATTAACCAATACTTTCTTTGAAAAATTTATGCTTCGATTAAAAATTTTACAGCTTTGATTACCAATACATTAATATCACAGAAACTCTTAATTAACATCATAAAGCAATTTTTGAAATGGTAGATCTATCAATAAAAGTAATAACATTAAAGACATAAAAAAAAAAAATCAACACGAAGAAAATTTCTACTAAAATTAATACAATAAACATAAACATAGTTTAATAAAAAGAGAAAAGCTTACTCTTTTCGAAGAAAAAGGTTTCTCCGGATAAAATACTGGATTGACAAGAGGTGTTGAAACCTTCTTTACAAATCTAACATCAGAACTCTTTTCATCGATATCCGATTTCATTTTATTTTTACAAATGTCCATATTACATTAAATTAAGCAATTTCAGAGTACAAAATTACCATCCAAAAAGTATATCGCTTAGTCTATTTCAGATCTTTCAAGATGTTAGTATTTTATTAAATACTACATTATTATATGACAGCAGCAAATGACTTGAGAAATCTTACTTCAAATGTTACCTTCTAGACGAAAAAACAATCTAAAAATAAAAATAAAAACTGCAATATTATCATATTAAAAACATATCAGAGCACGTTCCGGTAAACCACTCACAAAATTCCAATCTTAATTCGCGCAACAATTGAATGCGCAAAATCACAAGCTCAAATAGTAGGGTTGCACAGATTCAAATTTTCACTAACAGCATAATCCTTACTGTTATTGAGCCAAGAAATACGCCAATAATATATATATATATATATATATTAATTTAAATAAAGTAATATTAATTTGTTAAAAAATTAATGCTTCTAGATCTTTATATAATACAAATTAAATGTAAGTACGTGTTTTTTTAAGTTACACAGTATTGTTTTTTGTCATATTAATATATTTTATGTGCTAACTTTAATTTTATATAATATGAATATTGTTCTAATGTACGTTGTTCTTATCGTTTATGTTTTGTTTTGTTTATCTTGAATAATTTCATTTTGTATTTAAAACTATAATCTTATCATAATTGAATTGAGGAATTCTAGATTTAATGTTAGGTCAGTGAAAATAAATTTTTTTTTTTTTTTTTTTTTTTTTGTGAGCATATGTGTACATTGGTTGTTCTTATGTCCTGCTTATATATGCCACTGATGACTTTCAAAATAATTACTTTACATTATGTCGAATAGGATAAAAACTTCCACCAGACACCCGAAAATTACAAACGCTAACACAATAGCAAGTGAGAAACTGCGCCAGCAACTGCCTGGGAATTTTAACACGAGCCCCATTAACAGTGCATGCAACCAATATCTGCAAGTAAAAGCAAAAAATGATTAAACAATTCAAATTAGCAGAAATTTCAGTATACTTCAAATAATTTTATTTTATTAATTTTAATAATTTTAAAACATTACTTATGCGTACATTATCTTGAATAAAAAGCTTTTTTTTTTTTTTTTTTTTCAAAGATCATTAAGCTAATTGTTTAGTTATTTAATCAAACGCAAAGTTAGACTGAATAGTTAGTAAAATAAAATATTCAGTTTAGTTATATAAAATATTTTTTTAGTTAATTTTTAGTTTAATCTACTAGCCTAATAATTTTGTTTAATAATTTACTGTCATATTTAAATTACAAAGTTGAAAAATGTCTTTACACTGGCATAGTGTCTCTGAATTAAATAAGTATTTGTTTGGAAAATAGATTGCTTTGATTGTTACGTATGATAGTAGTGTAAAAGTTATTAAACCAAAAGTATCTAACATATTAGCTTCCTTGAGCAGTATTTATTTTATTTTTTTTTACCTCTGAGAGTCTTGTGTTTGACTTTTGTATGTGAAGCAGGACATTCATGAGTTTAGTATTTTTTTTTTTTCCCGTGAGGAAGCTTCAGGGTTGGTTACCTTATATTTGTAAGTCTTATACGAAGGGGAAAAAGCAGTAAATTCTACTAGGCAGCATGATTGACGATTCATAAGAATTATGCATAATGTCAAAAGGCCATCGATTCTCATCGTTCTGAAAGCAGTGACAATTCTTCATTTTCACCACTAAAATACACCATTATAAACATAGCATTTTCTTATTCAAACAAATACATCGCTAGTAATAAGTGTGTAACTAACGTAAAGGGGGGATTAGGTTTCAAACCGCTATTAGCTTCTGTTGCCGTTACTACTTTTTGAAACGAGAACCCTTGATAGTGATTTCTACAGCACATGTAAGAATTTTGATTCGATAGTCAGGTAACTTGGAAGGAATTTTCCATGTTTTCCATCCTATTACATATAATTAGAGACTCTTAAAAGTCAGTGATGTATCATTCCTGATGTTCACTGGAAAAGCCTACAATCGAAATCTTTTCTGCACAGAAGTTGTAAAACAATTAAACTTGTTTTTATAGAACTTATTACTACGAAACTTCACCAGTTCACCTGAACATTAACTTGTTGCTCGTTTTATTGCTGATGTGGATGTGATGTTATTTCATCGTACACATTTTCTACTCCCAGCCATCATATTTTTCTTTCATCATTCGTCTACGGGTTGCTAGTCGCATACATAAATGAAGGAAACATCAGCCAATGTACAGAAAACCCCCCAATAAATATGCATTTACTACTTCATAAGACATATCTAATATATGTGCAGCAAAATACATATAATTGACCCTGGAGTTGCAGTTTGAAATTGAAAAACAAGACAAATATTCTCAACCTGTGAGGAAGCTACAGGTCGTAATTTGGTAAATCCTGAAACCTTTGATGCAGGATGCAAAATCAACCCCAGGCGAAGTGACATTTCCCTGATCTTGATTCAAAAGATACAAGATAATCTGTGTTTCGAGTCTCATCTAATCTGGAAAAAATCGTTCTTTGTAGATCATTCAGACCTTTCTCGTTCAAATGTGGTCTCAACTTCACAATCTAGGCTAGTGTTTCTCCAACTTGGAGCGCAATTACTGATGGGTTTGAATGCGAGGGGGAGAGGGGCGACATTTTTCCTGCAGATAGAAATTTTTATCATCTGAAATAAATAAAAAGTTAAAAAAAATTTTATGAAAATACTTATGGAGACTTTAAATGTTATTAATTAAAAAATTACTTATTATTTAATAAGCTATTACCCATTTTAAATTCCAAATAATAAAAAAATCTTTGATACTTTTTTTTTCACATTTTATTTTATGTGTTTGTGGCGGTGTCACTTTGACTACTGCCGAATACAAGTGCGAATTAAAAAAGTGCGAAAGACCTTTCAACTCATAGTTTACATTTTAGTTAATATTTTTATAGAAATAAATAAATAATTTGTATGGAAATGGTGTTCTATTTATACAGTTTTCAATTGATAACTGAATTCATAATCTAAATACTGATAAAGAAAGCAAATATAAGTACATTGAAAAAAATTAATATTCAAGATCCCCCTCCCCCTTCGCGAATTTTATATAAATTTGTGCCTAATAATATACAAAAGGTATTATATATTCTAGTAGTACATAAATTATTTTAGAAAGTTACAATTTTTTAAATTAAAAATGAGATCTAAAAATTATTGAAGATATTTTCAAATATGCATTTTAATTTCACACAACGTTTTCGATTTTACAAATTTAGATGGAATGTTTTAGGCATTTTAATTTTGTTGTAATAAGAAATGTGCTTCTTGTTGTTATGGCAATTCTCTTTTACCCTCGTATTTAATGAAATTCCCTTCCAGTTAGCGATGTTTATGATCTTTATTTTAGTTTAGATTTTTTTCTGTTTGGTATATGAATACTATAGAGGATCTTTAAATTGATTTTTTTAATTTCATACTCTAAAGATTGTGCTTAGTGCATACCCCCCAATGTTATACAGATATTGAAAAGTTTGAAAATGTCTGCAATTTATCAAACTATGCCACTTGTAAAATACATTAAATGAACAGACTTTTGTGTTCGAAGTAATTGACAACTTTGACTATTTACACAAAATTAGAAAAAAAAATAATGTAGACGCTCATATGACGAAGACAGAAATATTTATTCATGCGTTAATGTGTTTTATGTGTATTAATCTCATTTCCATGAAGAGAAAAAATGAGATATCCCAGATATTGATCATGTGAACTAACAAAATATGTTAATTTCTTATTGAAGAATTAACAATAACCATTTTCCAACATAGTCAATCACAAATTGTTGCATTATTTCTGTCTCAAGCAAAATCAAAAAATTAAAACAAGCATTAAACAAATGTAATCGTCTGAGTCAATATGCAGGTTACCCATACAATTTAGATTTTAATGTAAAAACAAAAACGCATAGCAGCAATCTTAAAAAACATAAAAACCATATGATTCCAAACAATTTTGTTTTCTTGAAAAAATCTCATTTTCACTTTAAAAATAAAATTGTCTTTGCTTTCACTAGAAAATTTGTTCGAACAATTTTACATTAAATTTTTTTAGCAAATAAATATTAGTATTAAAAAGCTCGTGAAAGAAATTAAAAAAAAAAAAAATACAGATTTCAGTGAAAATGTTCAAAATTAAATGTTTTAAATATCACAAAACCCTCGATCCCCAAAACAATACCCATATATTCTACGGATGAAAATAATTAAAAGAAGAGAGAGAGAAAGAGAGAAAAAAAGTTTTGTTAAAAATTACTTAACTTATTAATATTAGTTCATGATTATTAAAAAATTATTAAATTCTATATTTAAAAATAATTAAATATTTAAATGTCAAGAATTATTTATGAAATGGGCGGTTTTACCTTTTCTTTACTTTTTAAAAATACACATTAGTAGAAGACTCATTTTTTTAAAAGTTATTGACAGTTTATTCACTATATTAACTATTCACTGAAATGTTGTTTTTTGATGTGTCAAAAGCAAATAATTTTAATGTAAAATATAGCTCTTCGAAAAATAGTAGCTCTCAGACTCTTAAAAAAAAATTTTATATTTTATTTACATTTGAATTATTTTCAAAAATATGAATTTTCTTTCATAAAAGAAGATGACAAAATAATTTTCAGAAAATTAAGAAATTACGCATATAAAAAAAGGTTGTCTGGGTCAATGTAATTTCTGAAACAGTAAAGAACTCTGCGCTTTGACGCCAAATATGGTAACGTAACAGTCACTATAGTTTGCGAACGTTGAACGTCATGAAGCTAACAACCAATAAGAATGTTCGAAAATTAAGCTGTTTGCAAATCTTGGTGTTCGATAAAATGGCGGAAAAATTTCGCTCAAATCATCATCCCACGAGTTTGCTCTCTAAAGTATTGCCAGAATTAAAAAACACATAAAAAATAAAATAAATGAATAAAAAAAAATAAAATATAAAAATGTTATTCAATAACTGTAAACAGCATTAAAAAAAAAGAATGTCGTCACCATGAAAAGATAATTTTTTTTTTAACTGTGTTATTTATTTATTTAAATCAATATTTTTAATTTATTGCTTCCAGTATAATTTTGGTTATTTTAAATCGAATAATTTAAGAAGTTTAAAAAAAATGTTTGATGTTTAGGAAATATTCCTATAAATTTATCATTCTGATATTTAAACAAGACTTCAACAATGTACAATATTTTCTTTATTTCTTTTTATAACTATAAAGAAATATTATTGCAGTTTGAGATGTGAATTGAAATCTCATCTATTTTTAAATTGTACAAAAATTTCTACCGTGATATTTAAAGAATTTTTATCTAGATTGGTTTACAACTAATTATTTTACCTTAAGGGCGCTTATTTAAAATAGTCCTTAAAAATGGTATGTATTTTGAGTTGTGGCAATATTCATTTTACTGAACGTATCGTGGTTTTCAAACAGATTATTGATATTAATTTTGTTACTATTTTAAGTTCTAGTTACTATTGTAGTTTTTTTTTCCCTTCATAAGTTTAACGTGCTTATTGGAGACTCTAAAAATATTAAGGTTTGTTTTGCAATGAAAATTAATTTCTAAATTTTAACATATGTATACATTTAAGTGCTAAATATTCTTAGATGTTGTTAACTTATTGTGTGCTCGTTACTGAGTTTAAAAATATATTGAGTTTCGGAGAAGAATGTAATCTAACATGCGTTTGTTAATAAATACTTTTATTTACTTTTATAATTGTATGTTTTTAATGTAATCCGAGTGATCTGTTTTACATAACCGAGTTCTGTTTTAGATAACGATTTACTATTTGTTAAAAAAATACATTACTTTTTTTAGACAGTATAATTTTATTTCTAAATAGTAAAAGCATATTTTAGTATATTTAGTATGCATGCAGACTGCCAATTGCCACCAAAATTGCTTGTGATATCACACATTTTAAATGATGCTCTCTGTAAGTGATGCATCATCTAAAACAATTCTTTATCAAGTGCGGAAAAGTTAGTCTTAATTGTTATTTTATCCAATAAGATATTTATTGTGGTAAACTGATAATTAAACAAATGCTTCAAATTTAGTCTCATTTTATAGTGTTTCATTTTAAAACAGCTCTGTTTCATTTTATAAAAAATTTTTTTTTTTTTTTCATGTATAAGTATTCACATAAATGAGAAGATATATATTCACATAGATACTCATTTCTGTATGTCAGCTCTGGGAATTGTCGTGCAATCCTCTTTAGATTGCTTGGCTAATAAAAACACAAAATTAATTAGAAATCAAAGTGTGTGTATAAGAATAAATTAATACACAAATAATAAATTATAATAATTATGCAATAGCATACAATTGTTAATATGATGTAATACATGGTTAATAACAATTTTTTTCTTTATTTTATGCCAAGTTACAAACTTGATCAAATTTAATATAAATAAAAAAATATTTATTGTGTATTCAAATCTTGTTAAAAATCTAAAAGCACCTTTTTAAATTGAAGTATAATTTTTGATAATTGTTCAATATAATAGAACATGCTGCAAGTATTCATAATGTACAAATTAAATTAAACCAAGAAAGGAAATAATATTTTATTCATGTTGTGAATAAAATTTGCCAATTAAATTTTTTTTGTATTTAATGCATGTGAAAGTAAATTTGTATTCTTAAACTAAGAAGAAAAAAAAAAATTGCATACATGACAATCATTTGGTTTCTGTCTCAAGTAAGGACTTTAAAAAAATATTTTTGCAAAGTGAATCTGAAATTTTAAGTTTAGTCACATTTTGAAAAATTTGTAAATGTTGCCAACAATTACATCTGGTAAACAATAAAATATAATTTTTTATTTTTATGTAGTCTGAAATTAGAAAATAGCAATCCAGTCACTATATGAATCTCAAAATATAATAAACATTCAGATTATTTGTAAAAAGATAGCAAAGATAAAAATGCTAACTTTAC
Source organism: Caerostris extrusa (assembly GCA_021605095.1). Lineage (NCBI taxonomy): Eukaryota > Metazoa > Arthropoda > Arachnida > Araneae > Araneidae > Caerostris > Caerostris extrusa. The sequence continues at coordinate 47,661 of BPLR01020855.1, forward strand.
TGCACAAAAGTAAAACTTTATCGCAATTGTTTAGCTAATACCAGTTTATAGGATTAAATGAAATACTTAATTTAGACCTTTTCTCTGTTTTAATAACCTTCTCATTTTAAGTTTAACACCTTTTTTCTTAATCTTGTGCTAGTCATTCTAGAAATTTTACAAACTGGCCAATTATTTTATTTTATTTGTAAGATGCAATTTAGTGTATCATAGTAATTCAAATATAACAAATGTCAAATATAATTTACATATTTGCCAAAAATGTTTGTTACAAAATTTATTCATATTATAATTTATATCTGACAGTGAATGAATCTTGATTTTTTTAAGATTTTTATTATTATTATTATAGATGGAATTTCAAGCTGTTATCATGGCAGCAGGGACTGCATCTAGAATGAGAGAAGTAACATCAGGAATTCCTAAATGCTTGTTACCAATTGGAAATGTTCCTTTGATTGCTTCTTCCTTGAATATTTTAAAAAAGCTGGTTTCTATGAAGCTATAGTAATAGTTCGCGAAAATGAGAAAACTAAAATTCAAACTGCTGTTGAGAAGTTTAACATGAAACTGGATTTCGTAGCAATACCTAAAAATGAAGATTGGGGTACTGGCGACAGTTTACGCTACATTAAAGATAAGATAAAATCGCATGTTATTATTCTAAGTTGTGATATAATATCTGATTTTAGTTTAAAAAAGATGTTAAATTATCACCACAGTCGAAGCTCTTCCTTGACTGTTCTGCTGGTACCTTTTCTAAAATCTTTGAAAGATGCTGAAGTGCCTGGTTCCAAGAAGAAGTGCAAATTTGAACGTGATATCATTGCAATGAATTCTGAGAAGAAGTTAATTTTAATAAATTCTGAGGCCGACTTTGAAGAAACCGTACCTTTTAAATTGAACATTCTAGAACAAAACAGTGAAGTTAAAGTTCATAGTAATTTGATGGATGCGCATGTTTATATTATAAGGAAAGATTTGCTAGATTTTATTATAGTCAATGAGCACATTTCTACACTAAAAGGTGAATTTCTTCCTGCTGCTGTTAAAAAGCAATTCCAAGGAAGAAAATTACATAAACCTCATCCTTATGATGCACAATTGTGTTGTGATTTGAATGAAAATTTTAATTTGAAAAATATAGCTATTGATTTAACAACATCGAAGTGCTCTACTAAGACAGAAGAATTGATTTGTTTTGCTTATATTGATAAAAAATGTTTTTGTACTCGAGTTAACACTGTAGTAGCTTTCGCGGATATTAACAAAAAGATCTCAAAGAACTTTTCGCTAATGGGTGTGGAATATGTAAAATCTCATCAATTTCTAAAATCGCAAGTAGATGCTGATAGTGTCTTGGGAGAAAACTGTGAATTGCTCACAAAATCTTCTGTAAAACAAACTTCCATGGGTTCCAATTGTAAATTGGATGAAAAAGCCAAGATTACAAATTCTATTATAATGGATAATGTTATCTTTGGAAAAGGGTGTGTAATACAGAATTGTATAATTTGCTCTGGTGTTGTTTTTGAAGATAATTGTAGTTTAAAGAACAGTATTATTGGGCCAGATCAAACAATTCAAACTTTGACTAAGTTAAACAATGAAATTCTACATGGATCTGATAGCCTTATGGAAATATAGTTTTGTAAATAATGTAAAAACTGTGCATAATTTTCTTTTGGAAAGTTGTTGCTCATTCAAAATTTTAATTTATGATTCAATGAGGAATTTTGATTTTTAATAAAATATTAATTAAAAAACTTGTATATAGTTACATTTTTTGTTTTTAATTATTCTCAAGTAATTTCACAGTTGTATTATATTTTTCCTAAAATTTCTTATTGTTCCCTTTGTATAAAATTATTGGATATTTGAAATATTCTCTAAAAGTTTTAATAGAAGTTTTGGATAACAATAAAATTATATAGTTGCCGACACAAGTGTTAATTAAAAACTTGAAGAAAAAGAAAGTTATTTAACATATATATATATATATTTATATTGTCCTGTACGTTGGTGAGCCTTATTAGTCTGAAACATTGTTACTAGCCCATAAATTTGGCAAATTAACATGCAGTAGAATTATAATTATTTAAATTAATGTGGACTGGCTAACCTCAGGTAAAATACGGCTTTACATACTATGTATTGATTTTAATGGTACTATATGCACTTATGGCCCTTTTATTTTCATAAAAATTAAGAATAAAATTGTTAATATAAAGAAATCCTTGATATTTTGTTTGTAGGATGTGAGATATTAGTTTATTGCAATATTGTCGTTGTATGAGTTTCATAAGAATTTTGGGTATCTTCTTATATCTTGCTGCTTAGTGCATTGAATGGTTTTTTCAATTGATCTGAGACATTCGGCATGTATCATGTTCTGGCATTTTCACCATCACTACTTTATTGCTTATAGTCTGCAATCATGTCTAATTTCTTTCTGTTCATCTACTTAACAATATCTTCTTCAGCAAGAATTTCGTAAGCAGCAAATTTTTTGCGTGTTGCAGATAGGTGCAACAGAATATGTATGACAGACTGCAGATGCAACAAGTACCATCCTGTGATGTCACGATTGAAATATAGCAAACTTACACATTTTGTAATGATGATCCTCTATGCAATACACTGTTTTCGTATCAGCTGATGTCTTTGTTTGTGACTCTTAAACTCCTCAATCACTTGTGCAGTGATTGTTGGCAAGGTCTTTAATTAGTAAAAAATAGCCAATCCCTTTTGAAGAATGCTCTTTCACATCCTCTTCAAGAGTGGAAAATTGCTGTTACCCATTCTAAATGAGTATACTGCACTGCTTAATATAGCAATGAAAGATAAGAGAAGTCGGCAGTTAATTGGTTAGAAAGGATAGAGAAAGGGCCATGAACTTTTTTCCCCATTAACAATTTTGTTAAAGCAGAAACTAAGTTAAGTGCTTGGATAATCAGGATTCTACTAAATTATAAAATGTTATAAAATGGGTGCAGTGTACAAAGAATATTGTGTAAAAAATTATATGTGGGAGTGGATACATGTAAAATCAGTCTTAACATTAAAGATCTAAGAAATTTTGTAAGACCAGCCTGAGCAATATTAGTTTTTATTTTTTTAAAATAAGATTTTGATATACTCCTGAAATCTATAAGTAAATTTTTTTTTAAGTGTGTAAAAATTTTACTAATTGTTCATACCATAATGTAGTCTTAATATTTTTATATATTTTCTAGACATTCTTGGTTAATTAAAAAAGGTTAATATCAAATTTTATACAGTTGGAAGACTTTTTTTTGTGTGATCATATTACTTCCTTTGCAATTTATTGTGCCATAATCAAAATTTGTTAACCTCTAAGTCAAAAACATATAATTCTACAGATAAATTATAATTTCAACTGCTTATTTGCCCATTATTAGAATCAAATCTTTTTAGTAGATAGCTTAATTTCAGTAATTTAGTACATTTAAAAGCAAAAATTATTGAATTGTAATATATTTTTATCATAAGATAAACTTTTATAATAAAATACATTTTGACATCAGAGTAATTTCATGAATAAGCTTTTAAATTGTATAGTTTCAAAGTAAATATACTTAAATTGTAAGAATAATAAAATTTATTTTTGTTAAGTTAAAACTAAAATAATTAATAAATTTGATTCTAGCCTGATAAGAATAATTTAGAATTGCGGCATATTTTTGCAAATAAAATAAAACATTGCCAGTTTCAGGTAAAGCTAGTAATTAGAAGTTTATTATTACTGTAAGAACCATTGTTAAACTCAGATTAGAAGCAGCATTTATAATATTTCAGGCAATATACATTTTAAGGTAAATTTCTGAATTTGAGAAGAAAATTACTGCAAGAAAAATTTCCTTTTCTTATTAAAAGAACAAACATATTGTAAATTAACCAATTTAAGCTGCTGAAAAATGATTTTTTTTTTTTTTTTTTTTGTCTTCTTTTTTAAGTAGTCAAAGTTAGTATTAATAAATAGACATTTTAAAAGCTACATTTCTAGATTATTGCTAACTGTAAAAAAATTGTATGCAAAATAAATATTTGTATACATGTTACTTTATTTCCTTTCTTAAATATATTTTTTCATAAATATTTGTTTCATAGCTATTTAATTTCAATTTCGTGAACACTTTTTATGAAGTTCAATACTTTTGACAAATAACTCATCACAATCAGCTTCCATTTTTTAGTCTCTTATCTGAATAAAAATTTATGGTTTATTACATAATTTTCAGTTATTTAGAGAGAAGAATTATTTTTATATTTATTTTTACTACATATAATGGGGCATTAAGAATAATATTTCTCTGTTTTATAAAAATTATGAAAAGATTATTATTGCTTATTACGACCATTCATTTTCACTAAATAATAAAACATAAATATAAATTTTGATAAAATTAAATATTATCCTAAAAGGAACTATCAATAAACTAATTTAGATTCTTCTGAAATCGATTCACTCAAAAATTCTGAAACCTTAGATATTTTTAAGCTCCAAATTTCTTTTGGGTTCAAATAAAATTACTTTGAGAAATTTGTCTCAGGCTTGCTAGAAATGGACCAGAAGAGTGTGAAAGTCATCTTCATAGCATTTCTCTGTTGAATGATTTTTTAAGAAAATGTTTACATTTTTTAAAATCCGTAAACATTACCTCTTGTTTATTTAGATAGTTGTCCAATGGTAATCATTGTGAATGAAATTATTTCCACTCTATGTATTGATAGTTTGTGCACTATATATCATACATAAATAATTTTTAATCAGTCCTTGGATAGTTAACGCTTAACTTTTAAATGTAGCAGTGTAAATGTCATAGCCATTTGATATAATTGTGATAATGGTACGCATTCATTTAATAACTTCTTCAGAAAGCTCTTGAACTTATTTGCCTTTCAAAAGCCAATCTTTTCTTAAAGTGTGTGTGACCATCCTCAGTGTTCTGCAGAGTGGGGATAGACAACCCATGAGTATTTTGTTAACTCATGAATGGAGGGAAAGGGGCAGCTTCTGTTGGAATGGATTACCCGTAGGTGGAAGTCTGACTTGGCCTCCGTGTCGCTGAAGAAGGAGGGCAGTGTCTTCCGGGAGGACATTTAGGAGGAACTACCCCACATTTGTGTATCATATGGGAGAAATCCCGGGAAGCTCCCACTAGGGAGTCAGACGAATGATTCAAAATGTTGAACAGCCCAAACGTCACCGAATCTCGTCTTTTGAAATAGTGTCTACAACAAAGTCGCCAGCGAATTGAATTTCGAATTGAACCCTAATGCTGACCAGCGGCGCACGTCTCACTTTTCTTACAGTCATTGTTATAAACCATTTAGTATGATTGGAACTTCAAAGGAGGTTTTTAGAGAATCTGTTATAACTTGGAAAGTTCGTTCGAAACAAACATTTATTTATAACTACAAATATTTAAGGATGATTCAAATTAAATTTTTTTATGATTTCATTTAACCAATTTTTTTTTTTAACACTACGTCTTTTTTTCTATTCTTTTGCAATAATCTCATTTATATTTAAATTTTGTAGGGAAAAAAAGCTGAGGTTTTTACTACGATTGCCGATATTTTCAAATTGAAATTTTTATTTTATTTTTTGCAATAGGATCATTTAAAAATTAATTTTATTTTCAATTTTTTATTGTCCTGCATGTTTGATTGTATCAAAAAAAAAAAAAAACTTTTCTCAGAAATAACTCTCTAACATCAGAATCTAAAAGAAACAACGAGTTTTACAAACGTTACCGAATCATGTAAAAATTAATCGATACCAATATAAAAATAATTACAATTTCAATTTTATCGCTATGACTTTAAAATTTTTTTATTTTATTATTATTATTTTGTGTGTGTAGAATGGTCGTGTTTCCAGTTCTTCGTTTAATTTGTGTGTTGGTGTTTTGTTATTTATATACACACACATATGTAGTATTCCAACGTATGTGAATCACATGTCGCATGAATCTCCTGAAAGAATGAGTAATACTGGACTGAGAAGAAAAAGAGATAAATGACGTGCCGCATACAACGGAAACTTTTACGATTCTTTAAAAAGATACTTACATCTTTGTAATTAACTTATTTAATTCCTTAAATTTTTGTAGTTATAAATAAATGTTTTTGTAAAAAAAAAAAAAAATACCATATTACTCTACATAAAATGTCTAACTTTAATTTAAACAAGTAATATAAAAATTTTTTTTAAGTCAATTCCCTCTTTTTTTCACTCTATTGCAGAAAGTCCTTTATAAATAATTTTCATTCATTTTTTTAAGTTTATCTGCCGCCATCTATTGGTAGATATATGCAACTTAAATCTGAAAAAAAAAAAAATTAAAATGAATGAATTAAATTTAATTACTGAATTAATATTTGAAAAAACTATTAACATCCAATGTCATCCACTACAAGTTCGAAAATGTATTTGAATTTGAGTGGAGGAATAAAAAGTATTTTGTGAACGATTGAAAATTTGAACAATGGGGAGAGTGTGAGCTAATAGAAGGAATTGAAATGAACACAATACAAAATGGCTGCACCCTATGCGAGGACATCACGGTTTACTGAAACAAAAAGTGAATCTTCAGACTCAGCACTGAGTTGCACCCTTATATCCATCAGTGTGTGCATGGCACAAGAAAGTTATGGGTAAGAATTGAACATGTTTTCCTCGTTCGCCAGATATCACCCTCCTCAACTTCTTTCTATGGGGTTATGTTAAAGATATCGTGCATAGAACAAAGGTCATAATTCATCAAAATGCAGGGTTACTGATAGGATTGCCGCCATTGATGAGAGTATGCTAATGCGAACATGGCGAAATTCGTGTATTTTCTTGATATGAAGTTAGTGGTGACCCAATTGAGATGTATTAAATTATATTAATTAAAATTAAGAGAAACAAAAAAAAAAAATTACATGTATATACAAGTTCCATTTTGTAATAATATTTATTTATTTGCCATTTTCAATTCCTTCTATTAGCTCACACTTCTCTATATATATCTTGTTCAAATTTTCAATCGTTCATAAAATATTTTTTTATTCATCCACACAAGTTCAAATACATTTTTTTTTTTGAACTTGTGGTGGATGACACTGCATGTTAATACAGTTTTTTTTTCAAATATTAATTCAATAATAAAATTTAATTCATTAATTTTAGTTTTTTTTAGATTTAAGTTGCATATATTTACCAATACATGGCGCCAGATAAACTTAAAAAAATAAATGAAAATTATTTATAAAGGACTTTCTACAATGTAGTGAAAAAAAAAGTAGATATTTATAAAAGTTTTAGATTTACGTTGCATATATCTACCAATAGATGGTGCCAGATAATTTTAAAAAATGAATGGAAATTATTAATAAAGGATTTTCTGCAATGTAGTGAAAAAAAGTAGGAATTGACTTTTTTTTTTTTTTTTTTTTATATTACTTGTTAGTATATCTTTTTAAAACAGAAAAGACACTTTGCGCACAGCCTGCTACGTGCAGTAGATAGAAACCTCACAAAAGCAGATATGTAGTATATTTTGGTTTCCTTTCTTTTTGTAAAACAAGAAAACGTTGTTTTTTCTTATCCCACTGGGTCGACAGCAACATCTAGACCAAGTCCATGAACCCGTGTGTTTTCGAAGAATGAAAATCCGCTCCAGGAAAACAAATGAGTCATGATAAAGGATAAAAAATGTAGCTTCTTTTTTTTTTTTTTTTTTTTTTTTTGTCCTTGATTTTGCGGTACAAAGACATGGGGCACCCAAAGGGAGAAGCCTGACTTTACCCCACCCGGTTATACCCGCGGGTACCCATTTTAATCTCCTTTTACGACATGCATTTGCTGCAGTGAGGCTATTCTAACCCGGATCCACAAGGGGAAGAAAACGTAAGAAAGGAAGAAAACTTTTATCGAGCACTAGGAAGAAAAATTACGATAAAAACGCAAAATGCTTGCGAAGAAAACTTGCGATTGCGCAGTCGGACGATAAAACGTTATGCAAAAAGTAAACTTTACGGCGAATATGATCTGCTTTTAAATTATTCATAGTTTTTGAAACCAAATACCATAACGTTTTTATCGTCCGATATATTTTTCTTCAGGAATATTGAGCCAGCGTTGATGGTGCAGGTTTTGGGCACGAACAGCGATGATGCTATAAATGCTCGATGGGATTCATTGTCGGGCGACCTAGGTGGCGCATGCGTATCTGTAATACAGTTGTTCACTACTGAGCTATTCCTATGATTCCGATATTCATTTTTCTTCCTAGTGCGCATGAGCGTTATGCAAAAAGCCAAATTTCTCTATTATTGTAAACTTTACGGCGAAAATGATCATCGACCACTGCGCTGTCCATGGTGGGATGTTTTAAATTATTCATATTTTGTACCTTTGTGTGAAACCAAATACCTGTTAATATATTTGTTATATATATAATGAAAATTTATTTGTTATATACTTTTGTCATCAGTGTATATATGTACTTTTAATATAACCCAGTGGAAAGGCAGAGCAATGGTATCAGGTCAGGTGCACAATTTATCCAGTGTACAGCGAAGCATGACAAGAAATTGCGTATCATCTTGACGTGCTATTAATGGTGTCCTATAGAGCTGTATTAAATTAAAATTAATAAATTAAATTGAATTAAAAATCAAACAGGACAAAAAAAAAAAAATATTTATAAGACAATTTTTGAAATAATTTTCAATTATCAGTCTTTTCATTTGTCTTTGTAATAAATTTTTGAAATTATCAAGAAACTTTACGGACACTATGTAACTACGATATATTACGTTGTTGATACAATATATTGAATTGATACATAAATGCAATATTACCTTTTGGTGAACCAGTTTTTGAACTAAAAATAATAATGATACGAAGATGGCATCTAATGTAAAAAATGTAGAGTCATTGCAGCCATTGATGAGAGTATACGTATGCGAACATGGCGAAAAATCGAGTACTGTCTTTATATGCAATCAGTGGTGATATTATTGAGACTTATTGAATTACATAGAATTAATAAGAGAGACAAAAAATTACATTTATACGTTTCTTTTTGTAATACATTTTATATATTTGTCTTTTTATTTTCCTTTTGTAATATATTTGTTCAAATCGGAAAAGACACTTTATGCACATCCTGTGTAAAGCCTGCTATGTGCAGTAGATAGAAACCGTACAAAAATAGTATTTTATATAGATTTTAGTGTTTTTAATAAGCTTTTATAAGTTTCACCTGTATGTTTGTTTGTATGTATGTATGTAATTGACTCTTTGGGCTCGATTTTGCCCTACTTTAAGCGATCCGATTTAATTGAAACGTTGTGGACTTATCAAGGACCGACGACAATAAAATATTTCGACAAGTTTATTATCTCATCATGATTAGGATCACCAAGATGAGTGATTTTATTTTAACTTATGAAGAGTAATTTAACCCATGTAGAATGAAAGTATTCAGTAAAGACATTCAAACCTACGTGGGACAGCGGCACAACGGATAACGCACCTGACTACGGATCAGGAGATTCACTGTTCGAATCCTGGCTGGCTCGACCTATTCGCATTTAGCCTTTGTTTAACTCGCAATTAAATTATTGTAAGAACTATACTTCCAGTCCACCGTACCGGGACCTCATTTAAATATTGTTTAAAAACGCGCTTTTAGAGTGAATCAAACTAAAAAGTTAAAAACAAATTAATAGTTTAAAAACACTAAAAAACACGCTTTTAGAGTGAATCAGACTAAAAAGTAAAAAATAATTGTGAACATAAGAATAAAATGACTGACGAAAATTGAATGTCACTGTTCTAAAAGCGTGGGTTTTTTTTTTAAACTAATTCTGCATTTCGAATGAAACTAGTGAAAAATTATAACGATTGATATCGAACACCCCATATTAACATTAAATATTATATTAATCATAATATTTCTTGAACTTCCTGTTGTAAAATTTCTTCAAAAGAGGATGATTCCCAAATATCATGCAGCAGTGCTTTGTTACACACCAAGTCCTTATTCGAACCGTATAGTTGGGCACCACTTGTAAAAATTCGAAACATTTTTGGTGTTGGGATAATTTTACGTAGATTTTATTTACATTTTAAATGGGAGATATTGGACCCTCTCACACGAACTCTAGGGACGAAGGTTGATCAATCTGATCGTTCTTTTTCTCCAAGACTCTCGTAGTGACAGGTGATCGCACCCTATTTTGTGCAACGAACATTGTAGATGTAAACACTCCATTGGGTTCGGGGACATGGCATATATACTACTGTGTCCAAAAAGTAAGACCAATTTTCAATTTAAATTTCCCGGCGCATATGGAATTTCAATGCTTGTATTTTTTTAGGTTGCTGGTACTGCCCTTGTCATCTGTGTGAAATTTGACGTCAAAATAGTCATTAGTGTTTGAGTTACGCTTGGCTTTGTGAGACGCTGAAACTGATTCCGCCGATTTTTGAATGAATTGAGCAAAGAACTTGCATTCAATTTTGTCTGCGGAAACGTATAGAATGTTGCAGAAGGCATTCGTGAGCATTCCTATATAAGAAAGAAATGTTTAGAAGTGGTATAAACAGTTCAAAGACAGAGAACGCCTTGAAGACGAAGAGCCCCCTGGTCGAACCTCAACCTCAACCGACAAAGCTCGCGTCAAAAAAATTAAAGCCTTTTATCAGTTTGAGGAAGGCAGCGTCTTATCTGATAGAAATGTTTGTTATACTATTTAATAAAATTATTTGTTTTTAATTGTTATTTGAATTTGGTAGCTGGAAAAATAGAAGAGATTAAAATATTTACATTTAGCACAATAATTATTTCGTAAATTTAATTCCAAGAATCATAAAATATATCTTTAATATTTTCGTGATGCTTATTATGTATACACTTATTATACTATGTATACACTTATTATTATGCAACACTTATTATAACAAGGTTACAAAATAAATTTGTATAATCATTGCATTAAAAACAAATTTGTATACATGAGAAGACAAAGCGAACTTATCACCTATTAAAACGATTGTCCGAAATTAAATATATAATTGAGTTAATTATATACTTTGTATTCTAAAAATATTAAAAATATTTATTCGCACAGAATTTGTGCTGCTACGAAAATAAAAATTTATGTAGCTACTTTAATAAGCTTTCAATTGGGTACAATGATTCAAATGTGGGATTGTTTTACGTCATCTAAAATTTTATTTTAATCTTTTCGAAAACTGTTTAATACTGTTGAAAGGATGTAGTAATCGAAACTAATTAGATGAAACAAGTCTATCCTTTTTACTGACGACCATTTTTTGTTACTCGAGTTTGATGAAATCTTTTTTAAAATACATCATTTTCTTCCGTGCTGTGCAATGCAGCTGTTTTCAGATGGCAGTGCTATCTCATTTGGCTCCATCCAGATAAACAGTGAATTTATCTTTTGTAAACGCATGTTACGACTCTTTAATACTATTTATAAGTGAGCTTTATTTGCATACCAAATTATCAATAAGTAATCAATAAATTAATATTTTAAATATAAAAGAGATATGCACGAATTTCTGTCCATTTAGTTATTTCTCGGTCTATAATTATCAATGTGCTATAAAAAAAGAATTAAAAATAATCATATTTATTTAAAAAATTTTTGTTTTAAAAAGAAAGATATCCTATTTTTAGTGCACTAAGTCATTGCTTACTATATGTGTTGTATTCTGAGTTGAGTAACTTTTCATTCGAAACAAGACACATTCGTTTTCTATCAATTTAAAGATGAATAGATACTATTATGCTCTTTTATCTATGACTGATAAATACTTCAATCGCTAAGGAAGACTTATCTGTCAAGAACTATTTAATTATTTATCAGTGATAACCCATATATAAATACACTGCAACTCTTTTCGACTAGTGTCGGAAGATACTGGTTGTATGAAAGAGTATCATCATCAGAATCAACAATGATCGTGTCTTTCATAGTAGGGCTCATCATGGCCCCATTTAGTAAGTAGTAACATTTTTTTCTTACAATTTTTAAATATACAAAGAAATTTTATTTTGTAAATGAGTTAACCTTTATGATATACTATCTTTAAATTTATTATTTTGGTATACGAAAATAGTGTTAATATTTTAAACTCGATTTTTAAGTAAAATATTACATTTCAAGCTATGTGTAAAAGAATTTCTTATTTATGTAGTTTTAATTTTAATTTCTTTTATGTGTCCTTTTTCTATTATTCTCTTTTATTTTCACGTTATTCTCCATTGAAAATTGAAAATTATTCAAGTATTTTTTAATAACATTAATTTTATTTGCTTGAATTTTCTTCGTTTTTATTACAATGTTCAAAATATCATCACAGTATTAATTTATTTGTAAATTTAAAACATTCATAACCTAATGAAGAATAATTTTTATAAAGTGTAGCCAAAAGAATAATAGCATCAAAATCTAAAAATTTTTACACTTTCAATTTGAATGTATTGAAACATAATATAATTTAAGTGCATCGGTTTAAGATTAAATGCATATAATGTATTCAGATAAATATCATAATACATTTAAATATGGCATTGATTGGTAATTAAAATATCGAATGTTTAGATTTTGTATCATAAATATGAGACAGTTATTTGCAACTACAAGCTAGTGGTTTGTACAACTTGAAAAAATATATATATTTGGTAAAATCATGAATATATCTGATAAAAGTCGTGGAAAATATCCTGAATAATTAATTTATTTGCTCATCAGATTAAAATATTTGGCATGTGATAATTTAAAAAATGTATTAATTATATTTTAATAATATTTACTAAAATTAATATTATTAGTATTAAATTAATATTTTCACAAATTGAAATATTATTATGTTTAACAATCTGTTTAGAGAAAATTGTTATTTAGTTGAGATTGCATATTAATTATTTTATTTTTGTATAAATATCTAATTACATTAATATTTACTTGATACTTGTAATGCAGTAGGTTCCTTTCATTAAACTACAAAGCAATATGAAAATACAAATATTCTATTAGAAACTCTTAATGCAATAATTATTTTATTGGTTAAACAACTACAAATAAATTATTCAGAGATTTAATCAGTTTATTGTAATTACAGATATAAGATTCATTATCATTTGTATAAAGTTTTGCATTGGCATTTCTTCATTGTTGTAATGTAGGTTCCTCTCGTTAAACTTCAAGGTGTTATTTAAATACAAACATTTATTTGATTAGAAATATCTAAAAAAAAAAAAATTACTTATTATTTTTACAGATATCATATACTGGATTAAATGGACCATAACCTATATTACGATACTCCTTCGTAAATCATTACACAGCGGAAGGTTTGACTTGTACGACATCAATGCCTTCGGAGATCCTATAAAGTTGGGATACATCGTACCGCCGCTAGAAAAGGAGCTGGAATCACCCAATTCCGGAATCCCGTTTACAAGGAGTTAGTATTTCTTTTCTTTTGTGTGTGTAAGTGTACAAAAAGTCCAAAATTCAAATCCACCATCTTATATCATAACAAATTGTTAGTTCCATTTTAATATCATAAAATTGTGAGATATAAATGGGACATCATTCAAACTGCCCTCATGCTCCAGATTTCAATTCATTGGATATTTTTTTTTTTGGTGGTATCAATGACAATGGAAATTAGCGAAGAAGATACAATTATGAACTCTACAAACTTTTTAGAGATATTGACATTTTAAGTTTGTTAAACAGTACAGAAATCAAATAGGGCGGTCATTTAATGAGAATGGAAAGTGATAGAGCTGCTTTGAGGGTTTTCAATGTAACCCCTTTTGGACAACGACCAAGGGGATAGACCGAAAAAGAGATGGGTCGGACTCTGATTTTAATGTTATTAAGATAAAAAACTGGAGGTCCACGGCCAAGAGGAGAACAGCCTGGCTGGACCTTTTAAAGAAGGCCAAGGTCCACAACGGGCTGTCGAGCCAGTTATGATGATGATGGATATTTTCTATTCAAATTTTTTTTTCTATTTATGTTAACACCATAAGCAAAACGTTTATTTCTTGAATTTCATGCAATTTGAAGAGTTTTAATGAAATAACTTTTATGCAATTTCAAGTTTTTCAATTCAATAACAGCAAGGATACTTCTTCGAAGTTCATGAAAAAGAACATCCAATATCGGAAAACACTTGAGAAAAAGTAGCTGTAATCACCAATTCCAGAATCCCGTTTACAAGAAGTTGTTTTTTTTTGTACAAAGTAATCCAAAATACATATTTAGGGTCTTATAGGATGCCTATAAATTTTAGACCCATTTTAATATCATAAAACTGTGAGAGAGAAAAGTGACATTTTCAAGCATCTCTTATGCTGCAGATTTCAATTCATTGGGTGTTTTCTATTCAGGTTCTTTTCTATTTATGTTGACACCCTAAGCAAAACGTTTATGTCTTGAATTTCATGCAAGTTCAAAAGAGTTTTTAGTGAAATAACTTTAAGAGAATGTTGTAATGTACTAACAGCAAGGATACTGCTTTGATTTGTCGCTTTACGGTCATTTTGTGCACACTTTAGGCTAAACAGCCCGGGATCTACAGTTTAAAGCGGATACCGAAACACTAACAAACATTCATGTCACCGCCAGGATTCGAACCTGAAGCCTGTGGTACCAACAGCCAGAGTGCTAGCCAGGTAGCGATGCGCGATCCATCTTTGAAGTTCATGTTAAAAAAAAAAATTGCAATATCGGAAAGCACTTGACATGAACCTATGCAGCATCTGGATGTCGTAGACAAATACAGAAAATTATTAGTTATTTCTTTTATATAGTTAAACAAATTTTATCAGTTCTTATATAGATTTTTTTTTTTGTCAAATGACATTTAAATGAATACAATTGCTTATGAAAATTAAAATTTTCTAAATTACGGTGCAAAACTATGTGCTAAACATTAAAAGTCACATTAAATTGATAATTTGAAGAAAATTGTACATTGATAAGGTAGAATTAAAAAAAAAAAAAAAACTTGAATCAAATGAAAGCGATCTCAAAGACAAAAAAAATACAATGATAAAATAACAAAAAATTAAACAAGCCAAATTTCCTGTTTAGATAAGAAATGCGTGAAGGTTTCTTATCATCTTCATTATGCATTCATGTTTGATAAAAACATTATGAAAGATGGATATTGACCGAAACCACTTGTAAATATTATTTAAGCGTAACATGAATATTGAGATTATACAATAAGAAATTTTTATTCATCATTTTTGAATATTCGTCGGCAATTGATAGTACTTGGTGAATAAAAAAGATAAAAAAAATTTCAAGGACGAGGAAGATGTTTTGATATTATAATTTCATAAAAGCTGTATCGTTTCGAACTTTAGAATTAAAATTCTTGTTGAGATAAACATCTATAAATAGTAGATGCAGGACCACGAAAGGTCTTTAAAAATAATTTGGATGACTTTCCGGTTCTTTTTTATAACATGCTTTGCAAATACTTTAGTTACGGATGGTATGATGAACAAAGGTCTGATGGCCGAGTGACTAGCGCTCTGGCATTCGATACCATAGGCTTCGAGTTCTAGTCCCGCGGTGGCATGGGTGTTTGTAGGGGTTCGGAATCCACTTTAAACCATAGGTCCCGGTCTAACATGACAGTAAAACATTGGACGAAGGCCTGACTACCCTACCCTGTAAAAGAAAGCATCTCCTATCTCGAAATCTGCCAGCAGGCTAACGGCCATTGGCTCACAATGGGGCTGTTGCGCTATTGAAGATGATGAGCAAAAAGCTATAAATAAAAACTGGAATATTAGTGTTAAATATATATTTTGATAACTTGTTGTTGTTTGGATATACTAGTTTATTGTCCGTTAGACTATTAAAAATTGTAATGGCAGTTATGTAACCGATACAACTTTATCCAGAGAAACCACTTGTACTTCGCGCACGAACACGCTCAAGGGTGGCGTCTCGGAATTTGTATTTTCTACCTTTTTTGAATCGAGATAACAGTTTATAGATTTATCCTGTTCATCTTCATCATCACCATCAAAGCTTTCGATTCAATATGGCATTGTGGGTTTTTGTAAATAATACCATAAGTCGGTAGCCCAATGAACTTACCAACAGTCCATGCCGGTTCTTTATTTAACAATGCATGCCGGTTCTTTATTTAGCGATCCATGCCAGTTCTTTATTTTCTACTAATATAATAAAATAAAAAAAAAAAGTGAAAAAAATTATTTTTTAAAATAGCGAATTAAATCTTAAAAAAAAAAAAAAAAAAATGAATTTAACTTAGCATAGGAGATCTTATTAAATACAAGCACATAAATAACTTTCCTTTTTATTAACTGTTATTTAAATGCTTATCCATTTCATCTGTGCTTATTAATGTGTTAGTGTTAAGTACTATGAATCTCATCGTATTTCAAGCAATCGATTAAAAGGATTATACCTTTTATTATTGTTACGACAGTAAAATATTAAAAACAGTAAGCAATATGCAACATGGAGTCTAATAATTATTGTTTTGCAAAATAATAACAAAAACCGCCCAGTTTTCAAAAATCTGAAATAATATTTCATTGTTTGAATATTTTATTTTGAAATAGACATGATAGAATGTGTTTATTTAATAATAGTTTGAGTAAGGCCTGAATGGTCGAGTGCTTGCGCTCTGGCGCTCGGTACCACAGGTTTTCGGGTTCGAGTCCCGCGGTGCCATGGATGTCTGTAGCGGTTCGGAATCCACTTTAAACTGTAGGTCCCGGTCCTAATAAGATCGTAGAGCGTTGCGGTGCCATTGTTACTCTGCGTCCGTATCTTCAAGTTACGCGCGCTCCTGGGTAATGCAAACTGAGGTAACGTCTGTGCAGAGCTTGCCTTAAGGCATCCAAGACCAAGCTGTCTAAGTGTTTGCCAGCTGCATTGGAAAAAAAAAAAGTTTGAGTGTCAGTTTAAAGTAGTTTGTCTTTGTCCAACGCTTAAAGTGTTTATTTTTCTAATATTAGCTTAAACTAGATATTTGTTGTAATTAAACTCCTCCGTAGAAATACAGTAGTAATAAAATAGAGGTTGGCAGTTTGATGGCGACATGATTGTCAAGTGACATGTTTATACTTCGGCAAACCGTTTGTTTATTCTCCCATTGATTTGCGTGGTACTCGTCGCTTTGTTTATTGGCAATGCAATGAAAAAAAAAAAATAGATTAGATATGACTCAGTTTTTTATTTTATATTTATATGCAATTTATATTATATATATCAATTTATATAATTTACTATATATCATGTAACATAATATAGGATACCAATAATGTAGGATATCATAATTTACCAATGTATCCTGAATGGTAATTTTTATTTGGATGAATAGCTGTAATGCTCTTCTAGTGATCAGATTTTTTTAAACTCTATTTAACATCAGTTCAAGGTTTTTAGTTTGCCATACAATATGCTTAGCGTTTCCCTATACTATCGGTAAGAAGGGAAAAAAAAAATCAAACAATGTTTATCAAAATAAATACTTTATTTTTTTATACTCAAATGTAAATTTAATACTTCTAAATATGTGTCAATTTTCTATTATCAATAAATAATATTTTTGGATATTTTGCAGATTTTGGAGATTTATTTACGCCATTTTAATTATTATTGCAAATTAATTCATATAATTTATGAAGTGTATTTTCCTAGTCCTTCATTTAGAATTTATCTTTTTTTAATGTATATTTTGAATTAAAAAAATAAGTATATATTAACATAAAAATAAATGAACTGTTTTCTGGTGAAATACTTGTGGGAAAGGTGCCAAAACGGCGATTCAGAGCCAAATCTAGTACGAAAAATTGTCTACAACATTGTGTTCCTTTTGAACAAGGGGCGCTCTCTATTTTGTTATGGATCTATGGTAGAATTCTATTTGTTTATAAAGAGATTAACAGTAATATCAAAATTTTTAGGCAAATATTTTGTTAACATATAGTTGGAAACATTGATGTATGATAAATTCTCAACTGTATTATTTCATTCATTTCCAATATCATTGTATAACCTATATTATTTTCATGTGAATCAAAAGGCAATGGATGAAGTTATTTTCTACGGAACGAACTCAAAGTCGGAGTGCTTGGTCGTGCGAGTTGCGAGGATCTGCAACCAGATGGCCGACTCGTGGATCTACTTGAAGTTGGCCGACGGGAAGACTTACACCTTGCCAGATTCCTGCGGGTTTCAGCAACCTTTCGAAGGTAACTGTCAGCGTTTCACATGTGGAAAGTTGCAGATGCACTACCTGTCGCCCATGAGGAGGTGGAGGATATTCTACTGCGGGATGCTCAAGTCAGTTTCTTTAAGAGGAAATCTATTTGAATTGAATTTCAGTTTAAAAAATGTTTTTATTTATTGTATTTTTGAACATATTTTTAGTGAGACGTCTTGCGATAAGAAAACCACTGAAGAAGTTTTTGTCAAATTTGTTTTCTTGTAAGTATACACGAGTTTTCAATTGGCATTTTTTTTATTATTGAAAATATATGCAAATCTTTTTCCGTGCTTATCGTAGATTTAATTGTTTACAGAACGATGATAAAATATTTTAAAGGGATTTATTAAAATGTTACAGTTAAATGTTGCAGTTTATTTATTTTTTTAAATTAAAAGATTTTTGCCTACTTATTTATTCGTTGGCTACTTCATAAAGAATATTCACTGGTTAACATCATTAATAATGCTCAATGATTTTAATTATCTTAATGCAATTATTTTCCTGTATCAGATACATTTTTCAATTATTTTTATCGGTTTTTACTAAAGAATTTAATTTTTATATAAGTTACAATTTTAATGATTCATTAAACTTTTTATAAAACAAGACATTAAATTTGAGACAAAAAATTTTTTGAAAAAAAAAAAAATTGAATTTAAATTTGAGTAAATAAAAAAAAAAACAAGGCCACAAATAATTTTATGACACAAATGGAGTTATTTGTAGACATTTGTAGCTTTTGTGCATTTGATTGCTGAATTAAATATTGTGTAATTGCAATTTCGCAGTAAAACGTTTTTGCATTTTATAAAAAAGTAAAATTAAATATTTTTATCCATTTTTTGAGAAAACTAAGAATATGATGGCAAAAGCTTATGATTATTAAATTAATAATTCAAAATCGAAATTTTGCATTGAAAAATTTAAATTTATGTTTTCATTAAAATATTACTAATGGTAATTTTTTTTGCATAGTTTTTAGCTAAAAATTAGATAAAAAACAATGCACATATTGGGAAAAACTTCCCAAAATATACTTCTTAATTTTATAACTTTATAGTTTTAAATTTTTAATAAATACATACCCACAAATTTCTTGCCTTATATGTACAAAAATTTAAGATATTCAGACTATAGAGCGGTAACAAAATAGAGAGCTCCTCACCTATTTGGAAAAATAAATTATTGATGTCTTATAGTACTAGAACTGGCTATGTGCCGTTGCTTAGCTTCTTTCCCTCAAATATTCTATGAAAGACACTTTTTTTTTTTTTTTAATAATTATGTACCTATTGATGAATCGAAAATGCAATGTCATGAAGATAAATTTTTACTTCACAAAAATTTCATCAACGATTAATTATCCATATTAATATGCAATATTAATTAACGTATATATTTAATACAAAATTCGCTTTAACACGTGCAAAATACTAAAAATAATTTTATTTATTGATAGCAGAAGCATTTACAATTATTTAGAAACTTTTAAATTTACATTTATTTAAATTTTTAAAAAATTAGTACTAGTTTTTAAGTACTAATTTTGAAAATCAGTTGTTAGAAAATATACAGATAGCCGCTAAAAAATATATAAAGATATATAAAGAATATATGAAGATATATAAAATAAATATAAAAAATATATGAAGATATATAAAAACAAATATAAAGAATATATACGCTATATAGACGCTAAAAAAATCACCCTACTGCATCGCATATGTAAGGTTACAAAATTTCTGTAATACATATTCAAAACTAATACTAAATTGGTTAGAAATGACTTCTGATCAACAGATTTATATTATAGCTATTTATCAAATATATATATATATATATATATATTACTACGCATCATGCTACATTATAATGCTTGAGGTTAGAATATTAATCAGATATTTAACTGCATTCATCCAACAAAATTGTGCGTTAAAATGTTCTGTATTGATTCTGTAGAACAAATAAATACATTTTTTCATATCAGAAAATAATAAGAACCAATATTTCACAAGATTCGGGACGCAAGCATACATAGAGTCTAATTCAATCGTTCGATCAGTGCAAAGTAAGTTAACAAAGCGACGAGTCCCATACAAATCAATGGAAGAATAACCAAACGGGTTAATAGCGTATAAACCTGTCACTTGGTGATTATGTTGACTTCAAATTGTGCTCTTTATTTTTGACAATTCCCTGTGCTCTCTGTTTTATTGGCATTACGTGATTCAGATAGAAATTTTAATTATTTTTTATTTTATACAGATACAGCTTCGTCGGACGCATACGACTGCACGTTGGACACGAATCCCAGAGGATTTGCAAGTGCCATAGCGAAGCGAAATGGAAAAAACCTTGTGTCCCTCCTGTCGAAGAGTAAATTTCTCACTATTTCAATGAATTATTATTGTTTATGTTTAAATACTAAATGAGTTCTTAAAATGTTATTTATGTAAATTTACACATATAAAATAATAATAAGTGGCAGACGTTTTTATGACAGTTATGATTTTTTTTTTTTAAATTTATATTTTTATATTGCGCTTTTCTTGAAATATTCTAAAATGTTTCATCCGTTTTTCATTTTTTTACCTGAATTTTTTTAAGTTTATCTACCATCGGGAAACAACGTATTTTATGGGGTATATTATACATCTGTTTATAAGTTATTTTTGAAGAACATTTTCATTGTTAAACCTATTAAGGACCAAATCCCTTTTCACGTGAAGAAAAATGAATATAATTTCGTTTCTGTTATTGTAATCCGAGGAACAAAAAGTGAAAAGGGAAACAAAATTTAATTTTAGCTAGTAATAAAATGTTCTAAAAACGCAACGTCGTTCCAAGTGATTGCTTTTTACGATGCATGAAATCTTTTTAGACATGTTTTTAAAGCACATTACATTTTTTTTACGCACAATTTAGTCGACCAAAAATTATATCAGAAAAATTTTTTCTACTAGTGCTGACAGCTATGAAAATAACTCAAAAATAAGGAAAAGAAATCTGAAAATTATCTGAAAAGAATGATAATCGTTATAAAATTACCATGCGAGACAATTTTTTTTTTTTTGCTGCATTCGAAAGAATTTCTCCTGTACCACACAGTAAAAGATATTTGGAAAATTTATCACAAAAAATTGGAAAAAAATGGTTTTTATATAATGTTTCGATTTCGACACGTCAGTTTAAAAGGAATTAAAAAAAAAAATCTGATATAATAAATGACTAAAAATGAGGGCGTTAAAATAATAATTTTGTTTATCTTCAACAAATATATGTTAAAAATGTAAAAAATTTTAACTAAGAAAAACTTGAGAGGATACTTAGATGCATTCTATTCTATGATATTTTATCATTTTTGAAAAAATGTTTCTTCATCATGTATGGGCTATTTATTATACTATTATGGAAAAGGAGCTTGGTGTGGTGACGTAATCCCTCACAGACCATTGCTGGCGCGACAGATTGCAACGATAACAGATTGTAACGTTTAATACACCAAAGTGGTTTTTTCATTGTACCGTTAACAATCCCTATGGTTTCATGAACCAAACATGAAAAAAGTGCAAACGCTGTACTGTTCTACATTATTAAGAAAAATAATCACTTGTAACTCATGATTTTTTTTTTTTTTTACAATATCACACTTTTCATTTTTGCATTATTAGAGTCAAATAGGTTGATTACCAAAGTTAATTAAAGATTAATATGATAAAAACGTTATATGTTATTAAATTAACGTATTAAAAAATTAAATTATCTTCCAAATGATTTATTAAGATATGACTTTATTCATAATATTAATTTTTCATGATTTTTGACAACGAAACCGTTTTTCAATAATATTTCATATAATAGGTGATAAACGAAATATTTCTTTTTAGTTTTCAACCAATATTTCTGGATGCACTAAAGTAAAACGTTTTATAAATATAATAAAAATGCATTTTTATATTTTAACATATGTTTTGTATAGAGTTAAATTTTTTTAGGCTCTTTTTATATAATATCTCATTTCTTTTAAAAAAGTGTATTAAAACATAATTTAATTTTAAAACTTATTAATGTATGATTTTTTTCAAATTGTGTAACAATTTTGAAATGATATTAAAATAATTTGCATGCATTGAAATATTTCTGTTTTTTTACTTTTGATAGGTAGAAACAATGTGTTCTATTTAATTAAAATAAATTGAACTTTTTTTTATTTCTTTCCAAGATTCGTTGACTTAATGAATATTTATTGTCAAACTGGAGTTTTAACGGGAACTGTTTCAGTAAATGATGAATCTGATTATGAGATGTACTTATTTGGAGAAAAAATTAGGAATCTAGGTGAGTTAAAATTATTAAATTATTTAAAAAATTATTTTGAAGTACTCAAACACAATTAAATTTTTGAAAATTTTAATTATTCAATATTTATTTTTTACAGGAAAAATCCAAGCATAGTTGAGAGTAAATGCATCTCCATTTTAGGAACAACGCCAAGTGTAAGTTTCATTTAAAAATACAATGGATCCTTGAATTATTAAACTTGTTTCAATGTCATAAAACATTACTGTATGAATCCCGTCCTACTAGTACACAGGCTAACGCATAAAAACAATTAAGATTCGATTCTGTTTTCTTTATCTGTGTGATACCTTCTTTTAGTAAGAGGATAATTGATGAAGATCATGACAATGTTGATAATTAAGTACCTTTGAAGTTTATATAAAATTATTTTACATACACTGCCTTATGCTACAGATCATATTCAAAGTATTAGTGGTATATGTTTGCGATGTAACGTAGCTTATAATTTCTTCTTAGCATCAAGTTTATTAATTTCTAGGAGAGGTTGTCTATTCACATAGCAATGTTGAGTTCGAAAATGTTTTCCAGACGCTGGCGTTGCACTAGCGTGATAGTTCCAAGTATTCTCGTAACAGCACTTTATTTCACTCAGTGACACAACAGTAGTAGGATGGCTGATCGTACGAACGCAGAGTTAGCGGATGTGTGTATGACTTACGGGGCTGTACAGTACAATGAGGAAGCTTCACAGCGATATCCGATACACCCAGCTATTACCTCTTTAGTTTGATTTGTCGCTCTACCATCATTTTGTGCACACTTTAGGCTAATTAGACCGGGACCTACAATTTAACGGGGGATTCTGAACCATTAACAAACATCCTTGCCCCCGCCGGAAATCCCTTTGGGCGCCTGTACCAAAGGTTATTCGAGAGAATTTGGGAACTTTATTAGTAAATACAGACCACACAGGTTCCTTCATTAATCATAAATGAACTGCAAGTTCGAGAACGCTAATGTACGCTAATACGCTAAGTATACCGTTCTGGGATGTCACGCAGCACACTGCAGCTTCGAGAAGATTCAGTGTGAAGATGACATGCATTCATAATTCACCTTTTTTGCTTTTTGGCCATTTAATTTTATTAATGTGCATTGATTAATAGATTACATATTCACTTATGCCCTCATTCCTGGTGATTTCTAGTACTTACAGTATCATGCCAGGACACTACCCCCCTTCCGACCCCGAGCGGGCATGATGGCCAAGTGGCTAGCGTTCTGGCCTTCGGGTATCTCAGGCTTCAGGTTCGAATCCTGGATGTGGCATAGATGCTTGTGAGTGTTTCAGAATCCAGGTTATAATGTAGGTCCCGGTCTATTTAGCGCAAAGTGGGAACAAGATGACCGTAGAGCGACAAACGAAACCAAACCTAGAAAGGGTTAAACCTGGTACTGAGACATGTGTGTATAATCACACTTCTATAAAACTTTTTCACCTATATTTCTTTTTCTTTCCTCTTAATCCTATAAAATCTTTTCATCTTTTATCTAAATTCTATATACTTATATCTATATTATTCAAACTCTATGTAAAGTTATAATAAAAACTTTATATAGAGTTTGATCTTATATAAAAGTTAAATCTATATAAATATATATTGATAATCTATAGAAAGTTAAATATAAATTTTCCTTTTTATTTTTTAGAACGGTTTCAGTTTCCACGTGTCGGAAATGTCAACAAAGCATTTATTCAAAGAGTAAGATGGTTTACTTATTACGAATATGATTCTAGATATTTTAAATATAAATTTTCCTCCAAACATACGAACTAATTCTGATATTTTTTTAACTTTTTTTTATTTTTATTGTTAGATTGCCTATCGGATTCACTGTAGACCCTGAAGGTGAATTGGATGTTCTTAAAGATTTAAATGTCAGTGTTAAAAAAGGTACTTCAGAGGAGTATCCAAGGTCTTTCAAAGCAAGATTTCATACAGGTAGCAATTTAAATACTTTCTTATAATTTTACTTTATCCAAAAAAAGCAGGAAGTGGGCAATAATTCAATTCAGCGTTTAGATATTCTAAACCCATCGTAACTTATGTATCACACTGTTCATTCTATAACATTTGTGATATATTCTTCACATACGTAATAGCAGTATGCAATGAATAGGACATAGTCATATAGACATAGAGACATAGACATCGTATAGACATAGATATGACATATGACACATAGACATAGATATAGACATAGATAATCATTTCAAGCCTTCTAATTAAGTTATCAGTGTATGTAGAGATTCTTTTATAGTATCGGTAAAATACCCCCCTCCCCACTGTGTATAGTAGTTTTCGAGATATAATCTGATAACTCCCCAAATTAACATCTTAATTAATTACTTTTATACCTAGTTAATTAATTATCTTTATACCCTAAGGCTAGGGTATATACAGGTGACAGCACAACAATGGTTTATTTTTGCTAGCCATTTCGTCCACAACATTAGTGTTATTGCTTCAATGTAATTTAAGTACACAGATCTTTAATACCTGCTGTAATTTTCAGGAGAGCGTTACGAAGTTGTTGGAAAGCTGATGGAGCCCATTTTCATCCAGGCTTATCAAGGAGTGGACGGATCCATGGAATTGTCCTTCATTGAATTTGAAGTTGGAAAAAGAAAAGGATACGGCCTGTTGATCTTAGGGTGAGTGTGAAGAACATTGTTTACGGACTTGCAAAAGATACATTAAGTAGCTCATTGCCTAATGTATTTACCAGAAGTGGTAGTCTGAGTTGCGAGTCGAAGTCAGGAGTCGGTTTAAAATTGACCTTTTTATAAAAATATTTTTTTTCCAAAATTTTAGAAATTAATGTTAAAATAAAATATTAAGAAGGCAATTCAATTGTATCTTTCCTTAATATAATAAATAGATAGTTACTGTTTTACCGACAGACCAAGTAAGTGTTGAGAGAATTTTTTCAGCACGGCAATCGGCAATGAAAAAAGATCTTGAAGTTTATTCTGTTATTAAGAACAAATAAGATATAATGTATTACTAATATAGCCTCTTTTATGATTAATATGTGCAATTTTCCTTTATTTTCTTAAGTTATTCTATAATACTCATTTAGTACTATTAATTTTATAAGATATAGTATGGTTGTTTTGTAACCAAATTTAAAATACAGGAATGTCTTTCAACTGAGGGTAAATACTATACCTTTAAAGTTTTTTTCTTTTCTAATGCAGCTGGCAAACACAGACAGCTTGGTCTTGATGCCTTAAGGCAAGTGCTGCACAGACGTTACTCACTTTGCATTATCCAGGGGGCGCGTGTAACTGGAAGATAAGCCACGGACGCGGAGTAAGAATGCCCCCGCAACGCTCTACGGGGCCTACTTTTTAAAGTGGATTCCGAACCACTACAAACAACCCTGGCACCGCCGGACTCGAACCCGAAACCTGTGGTACCGAGCGCCAGATCTCTAGACACCCGGCCATTCAGGCTCTCTATACCTTTAAAGTTGTAACAGATACTTTTTTATGCAAAAATTGTTTTTGTCGATATATTAGTTCGATAAAACTGATTGAAATTATTTTGCACAGATTTCTAAATCTAATAGTAAAGATCATACCACTTAAAATTACGGAAAACTGTAGAGAGTCAGGATAAAAATCCCGCTTAAGAATCGGGAGTCAGGATTGATTTTTTTGGCTGACTTCTCACCCCTGGTATTTATTCCTATTCCCCAGAAGAATTTTATTATTCATAAAATGAAAAGTATCTATTAGCGTGAAAAGAACGAGAAACTTCTAAATACAAAAAACTTAATCAAAAGTAGTCGCTGCTACAGGCTGATCGCTTTGAGATATTTATAAAATAATTAAGGAAAACAAAGAATTATCTTTATTGCTTTAGTGTTTTCGGACTATTTATATTATGTTAATTAAACTATTATTTACAAATATTAAAAATAATTTCAATTTTATATAAATCTTTTTTCTGCTTAAATAAACTTTCATTCTTTAGGCATTTATTAATAGCCTTATTTATCTTTTCAATCATTCATGTAACCAGAGTGATGAATGAAGTTTTATTTTAATTGCTTCTTGCGATATATTATTGGACTTTCTTTACAACTGTGTATATTAAAGTAGTTTTTGAATCAAAATCAGAAGTGTTTGAAAGTCATGTAAGTCTGAATAAATACGTTTCCACTATACCAAGATTAAAAAAGTAACAGTAATCAGTTAACAAACGAGTTGCATTTTTAAGAGCTATTTGTTACTAAAAATAAATCATGCTGCAAGATGTTTGAGAAGAAAATGTACTATAACTTTTCTTGATCTTTGATGTCTTTCATAGAGATTGGACTCATCAGTCAAACATAGAGAGTGGGCTATTTAAAAAAAAATCTTACCGATATGGCCGCATTTAAAATTTTTACTTATAAAAATGAAAAAGAAGGCCTAATTGTCCACATAGAGTATTTAATTTTTAATAACAGAAACTTTATAGGTTGCATAATTTAATTGCTAAAATGTAATAGTCTTTACTTTTTTGCTTTCAGCGAAGTTAATAGCGCACCAAATATTTCGATGACCAAGCCCATTGCACCAACGACATCATTTCCTGAGTGTAAGCAGAAAAATTTTGAATTTCAATTTAAGTTTAAACCTGTAAAATATCTAATTAAAATATTAGTTTCCTTATTATACAATATTATATTTTTAAGATAAATATTGTATTATATCCTTCATCTTACCTCTGTATTAGAAGTAAACATTTCTATAATTGTTATTTCAGTTTTTTTTTTTTTTGAGTATATTTAGTTTAGATCTAAAACACTGATTTTTACAACAGTTTTTCTAGACAAATTTAAGAAAAATACTTTTAAATTTTAAATGCTTCTATTTTATCATTTCTAATGTAAATGTTTTTAAACGTATCTTAACAAAAATTAAAATATTGCCTCTTTGTGGTTCCCTTATGAATAGTGATCTTGCATGCCACAAATCATCGTCTTTAAATTGTTTAAACAATATTTGGCGAATTTTTCTTTAAACTGCAGTAGGGTGCATATATTCCCAGAAATTTCCACGCGTATTTGAAGGTCTTCGGCCTAAATTTTCTTTCAAATGAAATATAAAAAGGATAATCCTTTAAATGGTTGGTTTTTTCGGCATCATATTCGACATGTTTAAAGCTTTTAAAAATCCTTAAGTTGTTCATATTCAATGAAATACCCCATCGAAATGTACCAAAGTTTTGTTGTTCTGTGCTATACACTATTGAAACTGAATTATTTACATTTCAATGAAATGACCCTGTCCGATCCCTTGCTGTACAGGCCCGTCCAGACGAGAACAAATCCCATTTACTAACAAATTAAAAACCAGTTTGACCGAACCAGAAAATCAGCGACCTCGCTCAGGCAAGAGTCGGTTTTTTCTCGCATCAAAGGGACCCCATTTACAACCAGCTGTCACTCACAGTCAGAGATAACGTGGGTTGCTTTTTGTGGTGAAACTGAGACGTTCGGAATGAAAGACGCTCGCCCCTTATTCGTTCTCGTCTGGACGGGCTTTAAGAGGAGAAGATCAACAAGAATGTGTAGCGGAAGAAAACATTAATGTGTCGCAAGGGTGAGAAAAAGAAAAGAAGAATTGATGATTAAGTTGGGCAGGCAGGATAATAAATTAATAGTTTAAAAAAAAAAAAAAAAAAAGCACTCTTTTAGAGTTAATCAAACTGAAAAGTAAAAAATAATTGTTAACATAAGAATAAAATGACTGACGAGAAAATGGATGTCACTGTTCTAAAAGCGTGGGGTGCTTTTGTATGACATTTTTAAACTAACATTTCGGAATGAAACTAGTGAAAAATTATAACGATTGATGTCGAGCACCCCACGCTTTTAGAACAGTGACATCCATTTTCTCGTCAGTCATTTTATTCTTATGTTAACAATTATTTTTACCTTTTAGATTGATTCACTCTAAAAGCGTGTTTTTTTAGTGTTTTTAAACTATTTATTTTATTTTTACTTTTTAGTTTGATTCACTCTAAAAGCATGTTTTTTTAAATTATAATTTAGGAAATTTAGGAAAAACATCTCCTGCTCGAGAACAATTAAAGCAGGAGATCGAAAAGCTAAAGCTATCGGTACAATTAGGAGTCCGTTGACGATGCCCAAAAATAAAAAGGTTAAAGTTCAAATGGGAATTTTAAGATAAAAGTAAAATAAAACAAAATAGGTAGGGTTTGATCAGTTGACTGACTCGCCAGTAGATGGCGCCATCAGTCCCAAAAATCGAGCCCAAAGAGTCAGTTACATACATACATACAAACATACAGGTGAAGCTAGTAAAAGCGTATTAAAAAAGATGGCACGGGCAGGAATACAGACGGACATTTATGGTTTTGAGTTGAGAAGAGGAGAGATCTTGGAAGGAAATTATATTGATATTTGGTATGGTTTGTCGCTCTGCGGTCATCTTTTGCACACTTAGGGATTAACAGACTGGGACCTACGGTTTAAAGTGGATTCCGAACCACTCACGAACATCCATGCCACCGCCAGGATTCAAAACCGAAGCCTATGGTACGAAAGGTCAGAGCGCTAGGCCACTTGGCCGCATTATATTGGGGAGAGTACCAAGAACGTGGAGCATGGGAAAGAAATTAATTAAGGTGCCGCAAAGATGAAAAAAAAGAGTTGTGGACTGAATTATGTGGACAGGATTAAAACAACAGTACGAATGAAAACGGAGAGTTCTCAATTGAATTGAGAATTGGAGAATCATGGGATGAGATTATTGAGGTCAACAAGACTGAAAAGGTTTGAGATTGTTTGTGAGAACATGCTTATATGGTAGAGTGGTTTGTTTAATAGTTAAAGTCATTGTGTATATCCATTGCTGATGCTGCAGTTGTGGTTTGTTTCATGTGTAAATGTTTCTTCAATTAAAGTGCATCAGAACTGTGTTGCTCTGTAAACTATTGAAACTGTTCACACTCACAAAATATCAAGGCATAATAGTAGTTGCTTGATAGAAAGTAGCTGTTAATCTTGCTAATATCATAATAATACTAATTACGGGCTTCTGTTAGAAAACCGTATTAATTCCTAATATAACTGAAAAAAATATTCAATACTTATTTTTTTATTTACATATTTTTGAATGTATAGTTCATTTCCGATTTTTTTTTTTTTCAGCCATACCCCTGACAGTAAAATTCACTGACGAAGCATCCCATTTTGGAGAAATTTCCGGAGGAAAAGGATCATCCCTTGGGAAATTGACTCAATTAAGCCAAAAGGAGAAATCAGTATGTTTAATTTCAATGTAAAATACACGGTCCAGTCACATTAATGTGACCACCACCTACTTTGGACGTCAACGTGAAATAACCCATCCCAAAAGGCAGGTGGCAGCACATTGCAGTGGAGTGTATATACAGAATTCCGCTCAATACCACCACTCTTAACTTAATACCTTATTCCACACTCAGTTGTCTTTTTTAAAGCCAGAATATACAAGGGTGCAATTATTTTTAAATAGTAAAAACTTTGTAAAACATCTAAAATTATTAATAATCTACTTAATTTTGTTAGATAATTTTATTTAATTGGGATTATTTATGAATAGATATTTTAAGTAAAAAAAAAAAAATGAGACATTCATCGATTACTTATGAAAATATTTTTACATGAGATTACATTTTTACATTGTTGTACTTTAAAACGACTTTCATAATGGATATGAAAATATTTTAAAATAAAAAATGTGTATTTTAAATAAAAAAAAATTATTATATTCCGGTGCATAATATATGCTGCAACATTTTAATCATTTATAGTTTTGAGGGAATTTTACAATAGTTCCTCACAAGATTCTAGTACTCCTTGAAAAATAACCTTTTTGACATTACTTGTGGAATTGTTCACAATTGAGTAAAGAAAAAAGGACTTCCATTTAAGGAAAGTAATTGAAATGAGGGTTTATTCTATTTCTTCAATTGATTTCATCTTCAGAATCTAATCATGAAATCCACACACACTTGCTTGCAAAACAACAATGGCGTCGCATTCACATTACTTTAAGTGGAAGACATTCAAATAGTCTTTTGAAAAGTCGAGCAAAAGGGTTATTTGGAAAAACTGTTATAGCATGTAAAACTACTTGAAATTCAATTCAAAATTGTGTTTATCTCTTTTTGAGTAAATTCAATTATTTCTTTCAAAAGTCTTCCAATAATATCATCAGTTTATTTTGTTAATCAAGTGTTTATTATTTCTCAATGTAAATGAAGAAGACTTTTTTTTAAAACTTGTTATAAATAACATGGGGCTTAAAATTCCCAGCTTTTAAATTGAAAAACTAAAAATTAAAATTAAATTAATTTAGTAAATTTATAATATGTTTATTATTGTATTCATTATATTTTCTTAAATATGTATATTAATTTAATTTATTTTAATTACATACAATTCTATATATTTTCGATGAACTTTTAAACACAGTAAAAGTTTCCTTTTAAAATATTTGGCAAATTATTCAGAAAAACAAATTCCAACCTAATTATATATTCTATTGGAACTATGAAAATAAGGGAAAATTTCAACAATGTTTGAACAATATTGGGAACATTGTTGAAATGTTCATTCTCGACCAATAGGTTCGTTCGAGCAATGTTTTCAACAATATTCAATGAACGCTTTTTTCAACAGTAAGGAAATATGGGAAAATTACGTTTTCTGATAGAATACTGAGTGTCATCTCACACATATATATGTCGTATGGGCAAAGAAAACTCAGAACACCTCTAGCAAAGCAGATTGAATATCTAACTGGAAATCTGTCCTATTTGTAACAGTCTTATCGAGGCTACATTGTTTGTGATAGTAATGAATACATATGCATACTAGTTTTAATTTGCTACCATTATTTTTCGGTAGGTTGTTGTTATAATAATATGTGCTAATGACACAAGATGGTATTTGATTTCGAATCGGGCGGCAATATCTTGAAGACATTTTCAGCAAAGAGCTACATACTCACTGGTTCTTCAACTTTACACAGTGATCAACTATCGATGATGTAAAGAAAATAATCAACAACTGTCATTAGCACATATTATTATAATAATCAACAACTGTATGTAATACGTTTGTGATTATAATTATAATACTTGTTGTAATATTTTAGGTAATGTGCATTATTAGACGATTAAATCATTTCAAAAATTCATAAAAATAACTTACTACACATATATATAATTTAAATTATAATAATACATAATATATATAATTCAAAATAAAATTATAAACTGAAAACTTCAAGGAAAAAAATGATCATCGTACTGCTTTAGTTGAAATTGCTGTAAGAAGCAAATGTCGTTTTCTTTTCAGATGCACCCCGAAAATGTTCTGTCTGTCTCTCCCTTCACACACACACACACACACACACACATATATATATATATATATATATATACATATATACCATAGATTTATCTGTCTGCAGTCTGCATTAGAGTTTTTTATTGTATGTACTACTAATACAGACCAG
>BPLR01020856.1:0-74915 GCA_021605095.1 Caerostris extrusa
GTTACGTATTGCTTACAAAGAGAAAATTCTCATTGCTCTCAATGATACGGCCTTTTGGGTTTTACAAATTGTAAGAATCATAGTGCATTTTGGATGATTTTTATAGGATAGCATCAACACTATTTTCTATGGGTAAAATGCACTACATTGCTGTTATAATTCAGTCTGTTGTTAATACTATTTGTAATTCAGTGCTATTTGTAAGATGCTTTACAACCGCAATCTGACAATTTACAATAGCAACAGTTTTTCTACTACTTATAATTCCGTAAAACGTATCCCACTCACGCGTTAAATGGGTTCATGATTGTTAGTTCAGTTTTGCTGTTGTAAGTAGGGTGCTTTGAAGTTGTTTCTCTACTACTTGCTACATTGCTGTTCATTATAGTAATTCCGTCAGCCATATCCCACTTACGTTTCAAATGGATTCTAATCGTTAGTTGAAGCATCCTACTTACAACAGCAATCTGAAGCTGTCTTTCTACTACGTACTGCATTGCTGTTCTTTAAAATTCCATCAAACATATGCTACCATTTACTTTTTCTAATCGTTGATTCAGATAGTTGTTAGTTGTAAGTGAGTTGCTCTGAAGTCGTCTTTCCTTTTTTTTTTTGCAGTACCCCGGGTGACGGCGGCGTGGGCGAGTTCATCCGCGACCACCTGGACAAGGCCGACCACGACCCTAACGCGCCCCCCTTCGACGACCTGCGCAACTATGCCTACGAGGGCTGCGGCTCCACCGCGGGCTCCCTCCCTCCCTGGCCCTCGACCGCCGCCGAGGACAACGACCAAGACTTCGACTACCTCAACGGCTGGGGGCCCAGTTTCCAGAAGCTGGCCGACATGTACGGCCCGGGGACAGCGAGGAGGACTAAAGGGCAACTCTCTCTCTCTCTCTAGTCATTACCAACTACTTCGTTTAGAGAAAAAAAGATTTTTTGAAGATGGGGTGTCAAATATATTCCTCTTATCACCGTATCTCTCTCCACACGTGAAATAAAGTGCACACACACAACACACACGCGTTTTTTTTTTTTTTTTCCTTTCTTTTTTTTTGCAGTAGCTCAATTTGATGTAGTTTTGAACGTTATAGCCGAAGATTAAATCAAGTGTAAAAACTGTTTTATTTTCTTTTTTTGCTTATCATTCAGACAATGTGAACCACGCTTTGTTCTTTGTACGGTTGATTCAGGCTGTTATACACAATAATACCCTTCAATTGATTAGGTCATGGCTAATTTAGTGTGTCATCATTTCTAGCTTCAGTTGGCTGGTTGCTTTACGCTGTTGTTACCAGCAGTAAAACTCTTCAGTTGGTTAGGATACTGCTGTTCCAACCGTCATCCAATATCTAAGAACTACAATCGTGAAAAACGGTTTGGTCTCATTTTTCTTTTTCATTTGTTGTTGTCGTTGTTGTTCAAGAGGAATTCGTGAACTCTGCAAGAACTTCCAAAAAATATAGAAAGTGTTTTTCAGTCAAATTAGATTAATTATTAGAATAAGGAAACACGCATTGAAATGTTTATTCACACCAACAAAACCTCTAAGCATCAACTAAACCAATTTTCATCATCGATTAATCGATTCGGCAATTTCTGTTGGTTTGGTCGCTGTTTAATTTACCCTGTCAACAATGATGACAGCAGAATTAATTAAGTTAGAGAATAGATTACAGAGGGCTGCAGGATCAATGGTATAAGTATAATTTCTGACAAAATTCATGCAAAAAAAGTGACCAAGCCCTTTTGAGAAAGTATTCAAAAGAAGCTATAGGGTCCTCATGCATATATATACAACGGGCAATCTTGGTAAGTTCAAAAACAAAAAATATTTTGTGCAGCTAATTTTCCGAGATTATATTGCCGGCCATTAAAAGGATTCATCTACTACTACTACCTGTCCAGCTTTGGAGAGATGTTGTACTATGGACACAACTGATACCTATTGAAGATAACTATTAATTTTTGTGATTACTGAAGTATTTACTCTATGACATGTTCTCTTGTTTTTTGTGACCAATTTTTGTGTGTGTGCATGTTAGAAAATGTAGATGCCACATGAGAAGCTTCCAGTGTTAACAGGAGAGGAAAATTCAGGCCACATTGCAACTCAAGTCAGCCACAGAAGTGACAAACAACTTGCAGTTCGAACAATCTCTGTGTTATTATCGATGTGGTTCAATCAAAGCCTCTGTTTACTCTTTTTATTTTATTTTGTGCACAGGTGGAACTATTATTATGTTCAAACCCCCATGGTGTTTCGGCCTTTGTTTTCTCATTTCAACCTCCAAACTCACGTTGAAGACACTGGAATCAAAAGTGCTCTTGAACTCACAGATGAATTTCCAATCCAAAGATATATGACTAGAATTTCTTAAAAGAGTGAATGAATCGTTTACTGTAGGGAGGGGGAAGTCTTCTTTTCCTTAGTGCTTGTCTCTTTTGTGTTGTCGTCCTACGCAGGAAAATGTCAAGCCAAATGCGAAATTAAACTTGACTGACTACGAACTCCAGCCGGATAATGCTATTTTGATCTGAGACCTGGCGGGAAAGGATGTCTAGTTACTAAAGTAGAGACAATCCAGCTTAAATAATAATGTATCAGAATATTGATAAGATATTTAAAATGGTGTCTAAATACCTGGGTGGTATAAGCTCAAACGTTAATATCAAAGTAAATGCAAGTTTTTTGCGACGCCATTTTCGAACACGCTGCGCAGGAAGTGACGTCGTAAAAAATATTCCGACTTCCAAGTGAGTGCAATCACGATGTATTTTTATTAAAGCTTGTATCTGAAATGAAATCTTAAATTGTTGTGTGTCTAGATACTACAAATAACAAAAATAATAATGTATAAGAATTTAAAATTGATTTTGAGTTTAACAATAATTCGCAAAATTATGTGGCGCCATATGTAATACTTAGCTAAACTATAATTTTTAATTATCATTTACAAACATTATGAATCTAAGGCAGTTGAATATTACGAATCTAAATTTTTTGAAAGTTAATTAAAATGTATCTGGATTCAAAATTGGTAATCTCAAAATTTGGAAGT
This sequence comes from Caerostris extrusa, assembly GCA_021605095.1. NCBI lineage: Eukaryota > Metazoa > Arthropoda > Arachnida > Araneae > Araneidae > Caerostris > Caerostris extrusa. Next base: position 3,063 of record BPLR01020856.1, read on the forward strand.
AAATGTTACTACACAAACGTGGCGCCATCTATGGGACATACTATCGATATCTTATCAATGCAAATACAATCTTAATCATTTGTTACGATTCATGGTACGGTATCTAGGCACTTTCCCGCCAATTTGTGACTATTTGTTTTGTGAATATTTACATTTAGTAGTATTTGTCCATGTGTGGGACTTGATAATGCCAGTAAGAAAAAAAAAAATGATGAATATTGTGTATAAATATGTATATGCTGTACTGTCGATTTAAATGTAATTCCCCTTTGATTTAGAGAATTTGTGCTTGAATCTCAAAATATCACTTTTTGTGTTTTGTACCTTATTTCTCGAGACTATTTGTGAAATGTGAATTTATATCTATGATCTCTTTTCAAAAGTATATATAAATATATATATTTGTTGTTTCTTTTTATAAACCCCTGATCTCAATGTTAATTTTAAGAAAAAAAAAAGTAAAAATAAAAGATGTTTCTGAAATTCGATATTTAAAAAAGAAAATATTTAAAGAGCTCAAATATTTCAGTAAAAAATTTTATCCTGCCTTTATAAAAGGGAAAGCTTGCTAGATGAACTAACTGATTAAATTCGGTATCTACAAAATAAACGTAAAATTATGGAATTCAATAGCTCCATCGGGATTTTTTTTTTTCAAAATTTCAATACATTTAATTTTGAAAACATTTCAAAACTTTGCCCTACATCAAATATTCCTATTACTGTTTATTTTCATACATGAAGTGTTAAATGCCACTGATATTTACCACTGATTTATTTTACTTTGATGTTAAAAACTTTTGAGGAAATTATTTTTTATTTATTGAATAAATAATCTTAAATATTATTTAAAAAACTCCATTTTTTTGAGTTAAATTTCCATTGCAATTTAATTTTAAAAAAATATTAATTTTTTTTTTCATATAAAGCCATTCAATGCATTCTGGAAAAAAAGTCCATCTATGCGATCAATTAAGATAAAAATTAATATTTAAGTAAAATTATTTCATCAGATTAAAAGAAGAAAAAGATTCCTCATGTCTTAATACCGTTATGTATTCATTTTGAAATAACACGTGTTGTTTATGTATTCATTTTGAAATAACACATATTGTTGAGTATTCATTTTGAAATAACACAAATTCATCAAAATAATCATTATCCTTATAATTTATCAAGATGAACGAAAGGATTTTCTTTGCAATTTCGTTTTACTTCCACCCTATTCCAGAAGTATTATTTTAAATATAAATCTAATGAATTCCATTGTAATTTACAAAAAAAGTCCATTTACGAACAAAAATTCCAAATTTTGCAGTACTTTTTGTAGATACTGATGAATGCTAGGAACTTGAGCAAACCCTGTATTCCATTTTTTATTGCACAGTACTTGACTGTTCCAATTTACAGTCCATTTTGTAATTGAAAAAAGAAAAATTTGAAAAAAAAACAGCAACTTTTTTTTCTGTTTTCTCTTTCATATACTGATTAATTAGTACTGAGTATACTGGCACGTTTATATAATTAAGTTACTGGTTATCTTTGTACAAGAATTAATTAGTCAAAGTGCATTTGTATGTGGTTTCTAGTTATTTCTGTATAACCAACCCCATGTTTGATGCATACAGTTATTGGAAAACTTTTACATACTACAGTGTGCATTATTGTGTATGCAGACATGGGTTAATTTTTTTTAAAAATGTAGGAGAAAAAAAAAAAAAAATTGTAGTAGTGGGCGAAGTTGAAAAAGAAGAAAAAAAAAAAAAGAAGAAGAAATGCTTTATCAGCTCATATTGTTGAAAAATCCGAAAGTGGTTTTTCTATCTCAGTAGCAGACCAGAATTTCTCGCACGGACTTATTAGGTATGGTTGCACTTTTTCCCCCGCTAAAAATAGCTTCCGTTTTTATCCATAAAAGGAATTTTTCTTGTCTTTTTGAACTACTGTCCTGGTGTGGAAAATATCACAGGTTTCATTGAAGGAAAAAAACTTCCACTCATTCATTTTAAAATTAAAGAAAATGGTAAATTATTTGTTGCATCAAATGTCTTGCCGACTATTCAGCATTTTCTAAAAAAACCACTCTTAAAAATTTCAGTTTAAGTTACATTATTTGGACCATGTTTTATCGTTCTATATGGTTTTCTTTTTTTCATTTAAAATGAAAAAAAATACAAATATTTTGTATCTTCTATGTTTTTTACGAAATTAATATTTTTTAATTTCTATTATGTCTTTAAAGTAACTCTCTTGTAAGTTTGAAAAAAAAACCTTCCACTCATTTTAAAATTAAATTATTTGTCGCATCAAACGTCTTTCCCATAATTCTGTATTTTCTGGAAAAAAAACCACACTTAAAAATTTCAATTTAAGTCTAAAAAAGAACTTTTCTTCTATTATTTTAAAATTAAATTTCATATTATTTCGACCATATTATTTTTTTTTTTCATTCAAAATGAAATAAATACAAATACTTTGCATCTTCTATGTTTTTCACGAAATTAATAAATTGTCTTTACATTTCTATGCGTTTAAAATAGCTCTATTCTAATTCTAAAAAAAAAAAAAACACTTCAAAATTTGAAAAAGAATTTTTCTTTAATCTTTTAAAATTAAATTTCATATTATTTGGACCATATTTTTTTGTTCTGTATGGTTTTCTTTTCGATTAAAATGAAATAACTACTAACACTTTGTATCTTCTAAGTTTTTCTACTGAATTAGTAAATTGTCTTTTCGTTTCGATGTGTTTAAAAATAAATCTCTTGTAAGTTATAAAACAAAAATCATGAAAAAAAAAAAATACGTGTTTTCCTCCTACAAATCTCTTGGGGGACCAAATATGTCATTCTCTTACAAACAGTCAACAATTACAAATGGAACTCGATCTTTAGTTCTTAAAAATAATCTCTCCACTGATTGATTTCGAAGCATCTTCAAAAGACCTAAAATGCTTGGCTTGGGAAAAATAGAGATTTCTTTGAACCTTTTTCTGATAAACATTTACTGAAGAACTAGCAATCTACACGAATCCAACAAAGCATTGTGAATCCCAAATTACAAGGGTCCATAATAATAATCGCATAATTTCTAAAACTGCCATTTATAATTTTATTTACCAAACTTTCATAATAGTTTCCGTTTTATTTTCTTAAGTGTCTTTTTTTGATGAATTTCTCAAATTAAGAAGTTAAAAAAAAAAAGGCTTATTATCTTTAGAAATCCACATTATGTTAACTGAGATTATTGTATTGCATTTTATTATTTTTTTTTTGTGTGTACATTCCATTTTGTATATCATGCATTCATAAATGAAGTATATCAGTGGTTAGTTTGTAATTTGTCATCATCAGTTAATTTTGTGCCAACGTTTTTTAATTTATGTGTTCGTTTAAATTATACATGAAATATGAGACAATTAATAAAGAATTCATTCTGGTCATCTTATAATTGTTGTGTCTTTATTCTTGCAAACCCACAATACACCAAACAATTTAAAGAAAAAAAACACAAAATTCCTATTTGCAACCTGTCGTTCCTTATGACCGGGTGGCCAGCGCTCTGGCTCTCGGTACTACAAGTTGCGAGTTCGCATCCCGGCAGTGCCGGATTCTACTCGCAACCTGTAGTACCGATAGATGTTTTCAGCGGTTCGGAATCCACCTTAATCCGTAGGTCCCGGTTTCATATGACCGTAGAGTGTTACAGAGCCAAATCAAGACTTCTCGCTCACATCATTCCCAATCTGTAAAGGAGCAACTCAGCCCTAGGCAGAGTGGTGCAGTGTGGTGTGGTGTACTAGTAGTAGTAGTATTTACAACCTTTAGAAGGTGGAAATAGGGTTAGTGATGATGAATCCAAGTTATGTAGCAATTATATAATGAAGTTACAGTTAAGTTGATGAGGACAAACATCAAAGTTGTTATTGTAGATTAATACGGAGATCCTTGGCCGCGTAGCGCCACAACCTCCTCCTTTGTAAAATGTTGAAACATAGCTGTGGTCTCATGCCCTTTGAGTTAATAAGCAAAATAGATAATTAAATGCCCTTTTTTAAAAAAAGAGAATTATTTATTTAATAAACTTATAAAATGAAAAATATCAAAAATTTAGATGTTGATGAAATCAGTTGCATGTAATAACCCCGAATGAGCAAAGGTCAAATTAGGAGAAAAGCGAACTTTTTTTCATCTAGGCAGTTGTAAGGAATTAATTTAAAATATTTAGAACAGTGCGAGGTCTTTTGCTATTCTTGAGGGAAGAAATATCATAATCGTAATTTTTGTAGGATATTTAATACAGGGTTATTAATGTTTCGCATATCTTTATAGAATTTAGTAGAAATTTTGTGAACAAATTGTCTTAAACTTGGAATCGAGAGAGCTCGTCTAATATCATCATTACGAAAGTACCAGGGTGAATTCGTTAACATTCTGAGAGTTTTGTTCTCCAGCCTTTGAATAATTTCAAAATTTGTACGTGCGACAGAACCCCAAACTGGGCTTGCATAAGCTAATACTGGACGAAGATAGAGATATATTGGAATTTTGAGATTAAGAGGTAAAGCTGAATTTCTATTTATTAAAGGGTAGAGAATTCTAAATTGAGTATTGAATTTATTTCTAAGTTTGTAGATATGCGATAAACATCAAAATTTACTACAAAAAAAGAAAAATCAAATGTGTCACAGTGAGCCACACCAGAGAGTTCTGATCCATTACTGAAGAAGTTTGTTCTATTTGCAGAGGGTTTTGCTGATTCGCTGCAGCAGCTGTTGCCATTTATATGAAAGAAACGGTTACAAGCCTATTTTAATCTCCAAATAAACATTTTGCAATAAATAAGAAGGCAATTAAATTTATTTAGCTTTAGTATTTATATCCTGTGGAAAGGGGAAATAGGATTGATTATGATGGACCCAAGTTATGTACTATGATAGAGTATTATTAACAAATTTCCCACGATAGAGTATTATTTCAACGAACTTAATTACAAATAGCGTCACTAAATAGAGCCACGACAAACAACTAAACTTTCAACATGTGGAACTCTGGCATTAAGCAGTTGAAAGCAAGACACTGAACCGTTTGCTTTTTTTTTTTTTAAATAAAGAACGCACTCTTGAAAAAAAAAACATAACCATTCTTTCTAATAATTATAAAATCATTGTATTTAATTGAAAATGTAAAAAGTATGTAAACAATTAGTGTAAATAATTTAAAATTCATGGAGCTTTTCTCAGGTACTTTTAGGTCCAATCTTACCAAAGCAAAACAGCAATTAACATCAAAAAAATAAAAATAATCATTTTCCTATAAAAACCTTCCATTCAAACCATTTTCCAACTAAATAACCATTTTAAAATAAAAACATACCTTCAAATCATTTTTCAACCAAATAACCATTTTCCAAATCCATTTTCATTTGCAAAATTGCTCTTGTTACCGATAGCTTTATTGGAACTCAATCCATACACATTTCGGCCTCTTACGATAGAAACAAAAAGAGTTCATATAAACAAAACAAAATGACAAGGGAAAAAGACCAGATATTCTTAACCAAAACAACCGAAAGGCCTTCAAAACAGTTAAAAGAAAGTTAAGCTAGAAGCAATAAAATATTAATTCGATACAAATCAAGTTCGCATTTCCACATTTTACAGCGATTATTAATAAACAGGGCCGGATTTTCCATAGGCTAACTAGGCTTCAGCCTAGGGCCTCAAGATCAAGAGGGGCTCACAATTAATTAGAATAGAAAATATGATAATTTTTATTGCATATTTTATTTTCGTGAGCAAAGATTTTTATTATTTGAATTTTGTTTCTTTGTAAATGTTGTGTATTATGTTTGATAAGTTATTGTTACAAGTACTATATAGGATGCTGAGAATAAATATCCAAATAAGTGTTCTCGACTTTTTTTTTTTGTGCCACATTTTTTAAAGATAAAAGATTTTGTACCCATCACACCATGTTTCATTAAACATATTGATATATATCACAGTAATGATGTATTTTATTATCTCTCATGTAATTTACAAATGGGAGGTGAAAGGGCCTCATAAGTGGAATAGCCTAAGGCCTCTTTTCATCTAAATCCGGCCCTGTTAATAAATATTATATATTTTCAGTAACTTGCAATACTCTCAAAACATCTATACTAAACAATTAATTCTAAATTATTTTCTCATTATAGGGAATTGTGCTTCTTTACCTCATTTCTATATTCACAACCGACTTTTCCGACGTTTCACTTCATTGCAAATCAAGTTCCCATTTTTCAATTTTACAGTGATTGTTACTAAATATCATACATTTTCAATTTTTATACTTCTCATAAGCTTCCTATGATAAAGAATTCATTTTAAAAAAAATTATCTTAGTGTACAGCCTTTTGCAAAATCTAAGAATTTAGGGAAAAGATCCAAACTAGATTGAACTCCAGGTTCTCATCATTGCTTTTAAAGGTAATATATATATGATAATGATGCAGCATATATATATATATATATACTGCATCATATATATCCTCATCATAATCAGTAACACAACAGACCTATGTTGGGCCAAGGCCGTCTGCCTACTGGCAGATTTCGAGGCAGGAGATGGTTTTATTTTTACGGGGTGGGGTTGTCAGCCCGACGCGCAAAGATCTACAGTCAATATTAGACCGGAACCTACGGTTTAAAGTGGATTCCGAACGACTACAAACATCCATGGCATCGCCGGGACTCGAACCCGAAACCTATGGCACTGAGTGTTAATCACTCGGCCATCAGACTCCATACACGGCATATATATTTTTGGGTGTAAATTTGTAGTTTTTATATGTGTTTGGCAAATAGGCAGGTTTGTATACATACGCATTGTATGCATATATGCCCCTACCAAATGTATATCCCAGCAACAATTTAACCAGCATTTATTTCAAACAGAAATATAAGCACACATTTCAAACTGTAGGTGCTCTAGTACGACGCAAACCAGAAACGACATGTTGCGAAACTGAAATATTTTCAATTATATGCGTGTTGTTTAAGTATCCTATAGGAAGGACCTCCTGGTCGAGTGGTTAGCGCTCGGTAGGACAGGTTTCGGGTTCGAGTCTCGGTCGGCAATGAAAGTTTGTAGTGGTTCGGAATTCACTTTAAACCGTAGGTCCCGGTCTAATAGGATGGTGGGGGGATAGTATTATTCGCGTACGTAGCCTATCTTCAAGCCACACGTGCCCCCTGTGTAGTGCTCAATGAGTGACCGTGGTGCAGCCCTTGATTAGTGCATACAGATTAACAGTCTCAGTATTGCCAGCTTCATTAGAACTACAGTATCCTATAAGAATTAAAATCGTTTGGTTTGGTTTGGTTTGTCGCTCTACGATCATCTTCTGCGCCCGAAGGCTTAACAGACCGGGACCTACAGTTTAAAGCGGATTCCGAACCACTACAAACATCCATGGCACCATCGAACCCGAAACCTGTGGTACCGAGCGCCAGAGCGCTAGCCACTCGACCATCCAGGCCCTTAAAATCATTTTCATGCTAGATTGGGTAAGAAATATTTCTTCGGTTTGAAGTCGGTTTGGTGGGTTGCGACACAATTTTGTAATTTTCTACTTTTCGGGAATTTAAAAATTACATGCTTGAGACTTCAGAGTTTCTGTTTTTTTTGTTTTTTTAATATACGTGATGGAAATATGTGCACATTTGATGTTCAATTTTCTGGTGCAACGTATCATCAAATGTGGTGCATCAAAAATAGTGAAGGTTATTTTACGGTCTCAAGAGTTGTGGGGCCCATTTTTAAGACGTTCAGCTGTGAATTTTATATGTGAGAATATTCTATAATCCCCACCCCCAGTATTTTAAAAATAAAGTAGAATTGTTTACACTGTTTTTGTATTTATCTTTAAAAAAATAAAAATATTTAAACGTTTCTCATTGTTCGCCCTGTTAGCTGTTAACAGTGTCGTATTTTGACCGCCATCATTAATAGAATTCGAATCTTCGATGGGGTAGGATTTTTTTATTTTAAATATATTATACACTCTGGCAACGAATGATACAATAATAATTCGCACTGTTGTGTTATTTACATTTCATTTTGGGATTATTTTTAAAAAATGTAAGTTTTGCTTTATATATATTCTTGTTATTTTTGTAATTTTATGTAACATAGTGCAGTGTAACATGGTGTTTTATGTAATGTAATGATATTGATTTGATTCTGTAATTTTCCATTTTTTTTTTTTACTTTTCGGTAGTTTCAGAAAAATAATCTCTAATGCGTATTTAAAAAATAAATGTTTACTGCACAATTGTAGAATGGTGGTACTTTTCAGATATTTTCAAATGAGATGGTTTTTAATTTTAAATATTCATCTATTTGGAGCCTCATAACCGAGTGGCTAGCACTCTGGTGCTCGGTACCGTAGGTTTCGGATTCGAGTCCCGACGTATCCCTGCCATGTATTTTTGTAGTGGTTCGAATCCACTTTAAACTGTAGATCCCTATCTAATTAGGATCGTAGAGTGTTGTGGAGGTAGAGTGACTAGCGTCCGTAGCATATCTTCAAACTACACGTCCCCCTGAGTGCTAAATGAGCAACAGCAGTAACAGCGTGAGTCAGTACAGCCCATTTTGGGCTGCTCACAGGTACATGGTCAATACGACTCAGTCCTCGACGTAATTAATAAAAAATATGCATATTTATTTTTTTTTTTCATACGAATGTATTATTTATTTATGTGAACTTTTATCGTTTTTCCCATATGAATTTATTTTAATAATATGAGCTTATTTCTATCACATATTAATTTTTATTCTTACGAACTATTTATTCAGCATTGTTTTTTTCTCAGTTGGCGCCAGAAAAAGTCGCCAAATCCAAACAGCTCCTATTTTGCGATTAGGCCTTCAATTTTTTTAATTTTAAGGAAATCAACATTTAATTAATATTTAATTTTGCATGTGTTGTTTGTATATTTTTTTGCAAACATGCTTGTTAGTTAATTCATTTGTTGACATCTGAAATTGAAAGTTGTTGCCCCCTTGGTGCAATTTATAGCTAATTCCCAGGTGTAAACAAGTATCTTAAAAAGTAAATCTAGAATCAACGACATTGCGCAGATCGGAATTTCAACATATTGCACCCATCATGGTGCCATGCATTTCATTTATTTGAACTTATACTTCCATTTATTATTTATTTGGCCTGAACTTTCGTAAATAGTTTTGATGGGCTGTTAGCTTAATATTGGATGTCATGATGCAGAAAAATGTAACGAAATTTTTTAAGAAAATCACAGAACGTATTATTCATTTCCTTCTATTGGCTCACACTCTCCCTATATATATCTTGTTCAAATTTTCAATCGTTCACAAAATACTTTTTTTTATTTATCCACTCAAGCCCAAATACATTTTTTTAACTTGTAGTGGATGACACTGGATGTTAATACAGTTTTTTCAAATATTAATTCAGTAATTAAAATTAAATAAATAATTTTAGTTTTTTATAGATTTATATCTACCAATAGATGGCGCCAGATAAACTTAAAAAATGAAGGAAAATTATTTATAAAGGATTTTCTGCAATACAGTGAATAAAAAGTAGGAATTGACTTTAAAATTTTTTTTTTTATATTACTTGTAAGATTTTGATAATGTAAAGGACAGTCAAAAGTTTGGCCAAATCGCAAAATTGGGGCCTTTGAGATTTCTCCAAATGCGGTAACCAAGGTATCTCCCTATACCTTATTGGCCGAGAATAACTGTGTGGTTTCATTCAATTTACTGGAATGTTTTAGAAGAATCAGAAACCATTAATTTCAATAACGATTCATTTCACTCGTTGCCAATTCACGAGTCTGAGGTTGTTTTCGTTCTTTGTGTGATGACCAAAGTCTTTCGATTAGTGTTGTCTGATAATGACGAATTTTATTTCGCGAATTAAAAGATTCCAGACATTTCTAAAAATCGAATGAAGCAGCAGGAATTTCTACGGTATTTGGAATGACAAGAAAATTTTAAAATTAATGTATGTATGTTTGAAGGTTTCATCTAAAACCTGGTTTCACTTTATTCTAAACATCCATGATCAGTCCCGGTTTAAAGCTGTTGCCCTTTTCAGACTCCTGACGGGCCATGATTGTATGGCCAATTATCTTTTTCGAATGAAAATATTTGCAAGCCCAAAATGCAGTCTTGGAGAGGACGTGGATTCATCTCACCTTCCTGTCTGCCCTGCCCTTGTTTCCCCCTAGTGTGTAGGGTCGTTACTGGGAGGCTAGGGCCCTTATGGACTAAACATGTCACTATGTGATTTCCTTCGTTTCTCGAAGTTGTTGTTTTCATGTTTCTCTTGTAATTTTTCTTTTTTATTTTATTACTTATTGTAGCCTGCCATTGGAAATAAAAAAAAAAATGTTGGAAGGTTTGATTGCTAAGAATGTCGTGTGTCCTACTTCTGGGAACGATGCGAATTCCAATGAATACGAAAGATAAATCTGATGGATATGTGTGGAGATGCAGGTAGGAATTTAGCGGTGTAGAACACAATGTGAGGAGATGCATTCGTCAAAATGTGTAGTTTTGTCAATTAGAAATGAGTTTTTGCGAAGAGGGACTGGATCCGACTGTGGATAAAGCTGATGAGATTGAGTGAGTGCTGAATACCGACCGTGGCAGATTGGAAGAGTTTTTCCAAGAGAAATCTGCGTGGATGTCATTTTTCCCCTACATCAAATTGTAGCGATACCCGCCATAAGAATTTTAGCAGCCCAATAAAATTTAGCCTTGGTAAAGCTGTCAGAATATTTTTTTTTCTTTCTAATGCAGCTGGCAAACACTTAGACAGCTTGGTCTTGGATGCCTTAAGGCAAGCGCTGCACAGACGTTACTCACTTTGCATTACGCAGGGGACGCGTGTAACTTGAAGATAAGCCACGGACGCGGAGTAACAATGCCCCCGCAACGCTCTACGATCCTATTAGACCGGGACCTACGGTTTAAAGGGGATTCCGAACCACTACAAATATCCATGGCACCGCCGGGACTCGAATCCGAAACCTGTGGTACCGAGCGCCAGAGAGCTAGCCACTCGGCCATTCAGGCCCAAGCTGTCAGAATGTAAAGTCATAAATGCAGTGCATGTTGTCAAATGTAAATGTCCATGACTTCACCCGACGACCACAGAGGACAGACATCATGAGTAGCCCATGCGGTGCAAATGTTTATTCAGAAAATCATGTCCTATCGAGAGTCGGAAATGTGTTATAAAAACTGCACGGAGCAAGTCCATTGCAATGGGTGATGAAACAAGTACATTCCATGTTTTATCAGTTGAAAGGAATTTGCAAATTGTTTCAAGGGTCTGTCTATTTTCTTCTTTACCTCAGAACTCAATGAATGAAAGGATAAAGGAAATCGTGGCTGTGGTATTTTACAACCATTTTTGACCTATAGGTAATCCTGGAATAAGTACATTTTCCCTAAAATTTTCTTGGACTTTCAGTAATTTTTGTTTATTTTTCCCATAAAAATTCCTGAAATTCCAATTTCTTGGATTTAACACAAGTATCGCTTTGCAAAATCTAAAAAAACTTATCGCTTTGCAATTCTCTACCCTTAGAATCACACCCGTCATTTGACGCACTTTGGCGAAATACATTTTTGAAGCTAAATCCTTTAATCAGCTATTTAAAAAAATTTAATAAAGTAATAATCATGATTCTATTTATTTCCGAAGATTTTTTACAATTACTTTGACTGAGCAGTTCTTATCTATTTACTTATTTCATTTGGCATACGGTAAATTGCAAAAATAAATGCATGAAAAAGAAACTTTCTAATAAAAAATATGAGAGATTTTTATTCTTGAAACTCAATGACTTTATAAGATGTATGAAACGTAGATGTGTGTTGTAAAAGTTATACATGTATGTTCACACAGATGTATGAAAAATTTTTCTGTTCTGTTCTACATCTTCCTGAGAAGGCACTCTATGAGTTGAGAATTTGATTCCAGTCATACTGAGTGCTCTATTAAATGCTCTTAAATTAGAATCTCGTACGAAAAAAAAACTTATTTCGTAATTGTAATAAATTATTTATAATTATTTGCGAATATGTTTCTGCGAGTCTATGATATAAAATACGCAACAATGGTCTTGCTAAAAGGCAAAATTCTCTAGATAATGAACTGTATTTACTGTTTAGTTGTTGTTTTTTTCAATTTCTTCTATTAGCGCACACTCTCCCTATATATATCATGTTCAAATTTTTATTCGTTCATAAAATACTTTTTATTCATCCACGCAAGTTCAAAATTCATTTTTTTAACTCGTAGTGGGTGACACTGGATGTGAATACAGTTTTTCAAATATTAATTCATTCATTAAATTTAATTCATTAATTTTTTTTTTTAGATTTAAGTTGCATATATCTACCAATAGATGGCTCCAGATAAAACTTAAAAAAATGAATGAAAATGATTTATAAAGGACTTTCTGCAATTTAATGAATAAAAAGTAGGAATTGACTTTAAATTTTTTTTTTTTTATATATTACTTATTTTTAATTTAAGATGGTTAATCGCAAATTTGAAAAAAAAAAAAAAATTTTTAAGAAATATGGGCTTCAAAAACAGATTTAAAATATTAAAATGATAAAACGTCAAGTTAAAAGGTCTTTGAGTCTTCACTTAATGTTATGAAAGAAGTTAAATTTGCATTACAAAACCTAGAAGATGGGAAAACCATTTTGTAACTTCGTGTAGATTTCTCAACAAGTGAGAGAGTTATTTTATCCCAATTTTAAAAGGAAAATTAAAGTTGGAATAACGAATGTTGCCGCTGGTACACGAACGATAAAACCAGTTCTTCGAATCTCATTTTTAATTGTATCAGAGGTTGAGGTAAAACTTATGATTGACTAAGGTGATGACAGCAAAGTTTTTTTTTTTTTTTTTTTTTTTTTTTTGTAATTTACGCGATTATTAATCTTAATCTTTAAAGATCATTAAATTGTTTGGCCAAAATGGGTAAAACAAATCAAGATTAAGAATCGAGTAAAATGCGAAATGTAAAATATATTTTGTGATACAAGGTTATTCAAAATAATATATATATATATATATATGAGAGGGTCGGCATAGTAAATTTCCACAGCAAAAGTTGTGGCATTTCTTTCCCAGGAGAAAAGAAGGTATAACATATTCTTTGACAAGTACATAACAACCTGTCACTCAAATTTGACAGCAGATTGTGGATAGTTCTATTGCATGCAATTAGAGTTTTGTACTAATCAGAACAACCTGCCACTCATACCTGATTCCAGATATTCAGTGTCATGGATAATGAGACTCATAAAATTAGCGAACGTCTATCCGACCTTCACAGGTCGAAACAATTGCAAATGGAATATGGATTACACCATGAGTTGTTGTCCAATTGACCATGGGTTGACAAAATGTCTAGTCCAATGAGAAGTGAGAGGAGCTCCCCCTTTCTTGACGAATTTTCTCAACGGGAGGTTTTTGGAGGAGTTCTGTGACGAGTCGTCAAAGAGTGTTGTTTTTCTCTGAAGTGACAGAACAAGCCAGAGTTTCTACCCGTTTCCAAAGTGAGGCCCTTGTGGTTTCCTATATCACTCCGTTTGAGATTCGATCTAGACTCGAGAACTCAGAAAAGATCCAACCTTGAACTGAATTACATTTGTGAATCAAATTATTTTTAATTTTCATTTAATAGAGTTCTGTGTGTGTATATGTATATAATGCTTGTAAATGAAATTTAAAGTGTTCCCATGAACCTGAAAGTGGCCCTCTTCTTGAAGCCGTTATGGATCTAATATAGGCCGAAACGTTGCAGTATTATATAAATATTTAATGACGCATTGAGGAATGAACACACCTTTAAACGAATTTCGCTCAACAACCAAACACAATACCCCTACTGATACCTGTTATATGACAGGTTTCAAGTCCTCTCACTGGCAAACTCAACACTGAGGACCTCGACTCACCACTGCGGCTGCGAAATGCCTGCCATCTTTCGAAGCTACCGAGCACGCATGAGTGTGGGTGGTAGCCATTTTGAGCATTGATTGCAAACACTGAATCAAAGAATCACTTTTCAAGGATGTTGTCAACAGTTTTCTTTCCATGTCTCAACGTGTCCCTTCTGACCCTGCATTTCTATACAAAATATATATGTTTTAGTAAGCTGTGCCAACCCTCTAAATTTGTCCAATGAGTGTTGAATCACTTCGTACAAAATCAATTGGTACAAATAAATAGTATCAAAAATAAGTTTACAAAAGAAAACCAAGGTCAAAGTCCAATTCGTAAGAATAATAGAAATATGAGTCGATTTTTTTGGTCGTCTAATTACGTAATTACGATTAGACTGTCATCAATTTAGCCGTCAATCAATTTTTGTCATTGTTTATAATTAGGATATCCAAACCAGATTTTTGGATTTAATTATGTTCAATAGATTTAGAAATCTGATTAATTAAATTCTTAAAAGATCCAGAACTCTAAATCTATCAGAATTTTGTACTTAACTAAATTCTTAAAATATTCATAATTCTGAATATATTAGAATTCTGCTTAGTTAAAAGCAGAATTTTAATAAATAGACATCAAATTTTCTGCTATTTCTTACATAGCGTCGTATTTTTAGTTTGGCTGGGTCGAGGATTCATCGGGTTGGCAAGGAGGAAATGTGTAATTAATAAAATTGCCAACTTTAGCAGCTGATTATTTGATATTGGCTTAAGATTTTGCAGGTGTTTGAGTGTGTGGAAAGTTATACATCTCGTCAGTTTAAGGAAATCATTGTGAGCTCTAAAAATGTCAAACTTTTCTAAGAATTAAGTTTGCTGAAAATGGTACGCTCGGAAATTTGTATGAGTTCTTTCGTAGCACGGACAACGTGCTAACGACATCGCAGAAACATTAATGGTGTATTTGGCTCTAGTGTTACTACGCAGCAGACAGTATACCAATGGATTCGTCCAATTTCGCACAGGTATCTTTTACCGGACAAATGGGCCGCGCGGAATCTAATATCAGTAATGACGAACTAAAGGTCACCGTTGAGTCCGGCCCATCTCAGAGTGCCTAGGAATCATCGTTGAAGTGTTCGTAATCTGCCAGTAGTATTGCGTCTCGAAATCTGCGAGATGTTTTATTATTAAGATTGCTGTGATGCTTTTTATTCTACCTTTTGTGGGTAACTTGTATATCGGCCCATCAGATCCTAGTTCTCAGTTGAATATGTTTTATTAAGTAAACTATAATTTCCATATATCTATTTACTCTTTATATATTATTGATGACAAAGTATGCGTAAATTAATATTTGTGTTAAAAAGCATTCTATACAATTTATTATGTATAAATGTTCTATTTATTAATATTGTATCGATTCAGTACAAACTTTATTGGTATGAAGTTAAAAAATGTTAAAGATATGAGCATAAAGCTCTAGTTTATTTTTGCTCAGTCTCTTGTGAAGTGATTGGTTCATCTGCAGCACTCTTGGAGGCTTCCTCCTCGCCTTTCTCTGGAGAGAGAAGCGTCTTGTAGAACTCTTTCATTTCGTCCTTCAAATTCGAATGGAACTCGATGTCCTGGCAGGTGTGTCGGAACGCCAGCGACAGTATCTTTCGCAGTCCTTCGTTTTCGAGTCTCTGTCTCCGAATTCTGCAAACATGAGAAAACTCTGTTAAGAGAAAATTAAATATACCCAATAATGCATTTATGAGTGGCATTCTCGTTTTTATTTCGTGGGCATGCAAGTTTTTTTTTTCTCACCGGAAGAGTTTTGGCATTTCATTCCCAGGAGAGAGGAATGCAGTTATTTGACATTAGCGATTGTATGTATGACTTTCACAGGTCGAAATAATTAGAGATGGAATATGGACTATACCATCGTTATTAAACATACTGATTCTTTGGGAAGATTTTCAATAACTATCCTATCTGGTGATCCTGCACCCCATCCGTGTAGGGGGAAAAAGAAATGCATAAATGATAATTCATCAAATTTAGTCATGTATTCGCTTTCTACGTATTTCAGTACCAAACAGTGATTACATCAATTTATAGAACGTAAGATTAAAAATGTATACCGAGATACGTCAATAGCTTGTAATTTATGTAAGAAAATTTACGACCTGTTTAGTATCAGTAGAAGTTTTTGGGACAGTTTAAGAACGTATACAGAGATACCTCTACAGATAGTAACTCATGCAAGAGATTTGTAAAACTTTTTGGATTGAGTAAAAGTTTCTGGGACGGATTAAAAGCATATACAGAGACACCTCTGCAGTTAGTATTTTACGCCAGAAATGTTCAAGAGTAGATGAAGGCACCTGAGTGCGAGCTCTGCCTCGCGGGTCCATGAAGGGGATGACGCCCTTCTTCCTCTTTTGCTGCACGATCTCGTAGAGGTCCGAGGCCTTCTCGTGGAGGCAGAGCAGCTCCGAGTCCTTCACGATACGCTCTGCGTCCAATTCCATGTACCGCTCCGTCAGCTCCTTCATTCTGGAAAAACGGAGAGTATATGATTCTTCTGTGCGTGTGTTTGACACTGAACTAAACGGCTCGACCGATTTTGATGAAACTTTTTGTGTGTGTTTGAACGGATCGCTCGATGGCTTAGATTGAAATGGCTTGAGTGGCGCTGCAATCGATTTGGTCACTGAATTAATTTTTTGTGTGTGTTTGACAAAACAAGAAGAATGTTTTTATGCTATCCCTTTGTAAGTCGCCACCAGAGGGTTCTGCAGTCTATCCACTTCTATACCGTCCAACCCATCGCTATGAAAATGTGTAATAATATGCATTCGAGTATGGAAAATACACAGTCCAGTTACATTAATGTGACCACCTGTCAAAAGCCAGAATATACACTCTTATATATTCTGGCTTTAAGTGGAATTCTTTACACTCCACTGCAATGTGCTGCCACCTGCCTTTTGTGATGGGTTATTTCACGTTGACGTCGAAAGTAGGTGGTGGTCACATTAATGTGACTGACTGGACTGCACCTATAGTGGAACATGGAGAATAGATTCGCGATATGTCAACAATGCTTTTTTTTTTTGGCAGGATAACTAGCGTATATACATATATTGTTGTCGGTAGCGATGCCCATTGACAGCTTCGGGTCCCAATTGTTTTTGATCTTCCGGTGCGCATCTTATTCTCAATGTCGAAATCGTCCCTTCTGGAATGTTTAAATAATTTTTAGTTATAAAGATTAGTTTAAACTAATCTTAACTATCAGGGGGTAACATATTGACACTGCATGTTCGCAGCAGGCCTCCTCGATCAAACTATGTGCTTCAGCTGCATTTTCTTAAAATAAAGCTTTCAGCAAATGCTGATTATTTGGCACGAAACGCGATAGCTTCGTTATTAAAAAAAAAAAATTTTCATCATAATATGTCCTTGTATTAAGTTGATTATTGTTGATGTCTAACCTATAAAAAACACAACTTCTGGACTACTTATACACTACACGCGTCCTTAACGCTATCCCCGTGTGAAATCCAGAAACCTAGTTTAGAGCCCAGTATATGTTTTGAGCACTTTCTGAACATGGATTAAAAAGGAATAACCTATCAAAATATTCTCTGCTAATTCGTTTATCTTTCGAGAGTGTCGCTTTAAATGGACTGTGTTTCTCTAATAGACTCATTTTTGCAGTTTTTATTAATTTATAATGTGCGTAATATTAGTTTATAATTTGTCACATTATTTATATTAAGATTCTATCTTATATTAGAAAGAATAGTTTAATTTATGAATAGATTATAATTATTTTGAATTTTGTCTTCTTAAAGCAATGACGTATATGTGGTCCTTTTCTATTTTAATAGGATTTGCAAAGCACGCTATCTATTGATCAAGTAGGCACAGTTTTTTTTTTTTTTTTTAGCTACACTAATTTTTATTTTAGTTAAAATTCTTCTGGCAATATTTATTGCCTTATACAGTACACCAATTAGAATTAATTTAATAAAATAGCTATGTCTGATAAAAATTAAAAAATAATAATTCCGAACCTTAATTCGCCTTATCCTTCAGATGCCATGACAACATTTGAATTCTTTTTTTTTTTTTTTTTTAAGCAAAAAAATGTAAAACCTCCATGGCTTTGAATACAGGGTGATTCAAGGTCATGGGATACATATTGAAGGGTGGTACAACCTACTGAAACATACAGTTTTTTTGTATAGGAATGTAGGATCAGAAATCACGCACTGAGGAACAAACACACTTTCTGACGAAATTTTCGCAACAGCCAGGCACCATGCCCCAACTGATATCCGTCACGTGACGAGTTTCGAGTCCTCTCTGGCTGGCAACTCCGATGAGCACTCTACTTCCTTCTTTCTCTGTGTATGCCACTGTGTTTTCATTTACGAAAATCAAGTTGACTCCATTGAGGACCTCAAGGTTCTCCATTGCGGCTGCGGCATCTGTCAAACAATCCTTCCTTCTGTGCTACCTAGCATGCATCACTGTGGGCGGTCGCCATTTGCTATTAAAGCCCTTGGCAATTTTAATTGCAAACATTTAATTCAAGAAGCACTTAAGGATGTTGCCAATGAACAATGATTTTCTTTTCGTGTGTAGTATTTTGTGTTCGTTCGTCAATGTGTCATTTCAGTAAGTTATACCACCCCTCAAAGGGGCCTGAATGGCCGAGTGTCTAGTTCTCGGTGGGCAAGTTTCGGTTTCGTGTCCTGGCAATGCCATGGACGTTTAGAGTGGTTCGGAATCCACTTTGAACCGTAGGTCCCGGTCTAATAGTATCGTAGAGCGTTGTCTTGAGGTGGAGTCAGTCTTCAGTCTTCAGAGTTCCTCGCTAAAGTGAAGCATATCACCCTAGGACCCGTCGCCTGCTATGGAGTCTATTGGATCTAGTGTAGATTTTCCTGCACCAGGGGGATTAATAACAATACCCCTCAAAGTGTGTCCCGTGACCGTTGAATTACCCTGTATATAAATTATTTTCATTGGTCATTTAGTATACCATTATTTGACCCCTCTCAACTGCAGCATTATTTTTATGTCTTTACGAAAATTATATCTTTTTTAATTATTTATTTTTCTAGCTCTCTTAATTTCTGTATTAAACCAAAAAAATCTCAAAATGAATAATAAAAGTTTTTCCTTTACCTTTTATTCATAAATTCGTGGTGTTTTAGAAGATGCGAGTTCTCTTGCTGTGCAATTGCGAAAAGATATTTACTGTTTTGCCATTTCACGTAAATATCTTTCAGTATTGCATTCAAAGGCTTGGAAGCTTTTTTTCGTCAACTGGAGCCTTCAACTTTTTCTTCCTCTGCAATTTTCGCCTTCAACTTTTCTTCCTCTGCAATTTTCGCCTTCAACTTTTCTTCCTCTGCAATTTTTGCCTTCGCTTTTTCTTCTTCACTATTAACGGACTCTGTGGGAACAACTTCTTCGCTATAAAACAAATTCATCATAGTTTGATAAACATAAGGCAGTTACAAACTATCGGTGAAGATCATAAGAAACCAACTTAAATGTAATATAGTCAAAACTTTTTTATGCTGTATATAAATTGTCCATCATAAGCATAATATGAAGTGAAAGAAAAGAATATACTCAAACTTGATTTTGCGTGATTATTATCAACCACATAAAAACAGGTTTGGTTGTTTATACTGTAAATATAATTCAACAAAACAGACATTGTTGGGATAAATGCCAACATTGTGAAATGTTATGATGTAGTGCATGCCTCTTTATTTATTTTTCAATTCCTTCTATTAGCTCACACTCTCCCTATATATATCTTGTTCAAATTTTCAATCGTTCATAAAATACTTTCTATTCATCCCCTCAAGTTCAAACACATTTTTTTTTTAACTTGTAGTGCATGACACTTTTTGCTAATACAGTTTTTTCAAATATTAATTCATTAATTTTAGTTGTTTTTTTAGATTTAAGTTGCATATATCTACCAATAGAAGGCGCCAGATAAACTTATAAAAAAGGAATGAAAATTATTTATAAAGGACCTTCTGCAATATAGTGAAAAAAATGTAGGTATTGACTTAAAATTTTTTTTTTTTATATTACTTATTTATTTTCTGTGTTGTTTCTGTTTCTTGTTTTGTTTCTGTGTTGTTTCCTTGATGTGAGAAAACATTAAGAACACGGTACAGATTTGCAAGGAGTGAGAGGATGACAGTGGATAAAATAGGGAAAGAATGAATGATGCAGACATATATCGCAACAGAACGATGTTCGAATGTTAACATATGCACAATAGCCTATTGTAACTGGCTACATAAAAGTAGCGCATTGCAAATCACTGAGTTTTCAGGCAAAGGTATAATCGATGGTAAAGAGTATTGAGTATTTAGAGTATCAAGCATAAAGGTACAGTCTGCACGAAACTGAAGAGAGTTCACATCTGATAAACTAAAGACTCCAAGGATTAGCAGAGTCCTCAGCGGCTTCTGGTATGACAGCATGCAAGAGCTTGAAGACAGCACAACATTGGTTCCATAGCGTCACTCGCGCTAAACGTCGCGCACGATTAACTTCAACCCCTTTATTTTTAACGGTGATAGATTTTGGTTGCAGACAATGAAAAATCTTCAAAAGGTGCAACACCTCCATGGCGGGCCAGGGCATTCTTTAAAACATCGCTACGTCAAATTCATTAAAATATTCCTATTTAATCAAATTTATTAAAATATTCTTATTACATCAAATCTATTAAAACTTCCACATTGCACAAAATCCATTACATCAAATCTATTAAAACTTCCACATTGCACAAAATCCATTACATCAAATCTATTAAAACTTCCACATTGCACAAAATCCATTACATCAAATCCACTAAAATATCACCATTACATTAAATCCAAGAATGATCCTCATTACATCAAATACATTAAAACACATTATTTCGTCACATCTACATCTAAATTTCATTAAAAACATCATCACTGCATCGCCTAATCTCCATGATATTTTGCAAGCTGGAAGCTCCTAACAATTGCGATCTCTGGCGAAATTTTCCACAGGAGAAAGTATTTGCTATATGAAGATCAGTTTTATTTGGTTTAATATCTTTCCTGATATCATTAACCCACCCCCTTATCATTAATTGAAGACGCAATTTCCGTTGCTGTCGTATCCCTCGAAGAATACAAAGGAATCAAATATAGTGGTGGTCCCGAATACTATTGGCAGTGTTGATTTCCAGTTCGGAGTATAAATCCTCTTCCAAGGGATGGCCCGGACAATGCACGGCGGCTGCAACAACTGGCCAATCAAAGACATGATGAGGAGTCAGCTCGACATCAGGTCCGTTACCCCATTTTTGATATTTTTTAACGCCATCAGCAGAAATGTTCATGTTTTTGTGGTGCTTCGTCCATAATCTTGTGAGTGTAGTAGTTGTTTATCTGTCGACATTTAGACCTGTAATTTGTTATTTAGTTTTAATCTTATAAATTCTTCTAAGTTTATATTTTGCCAAAGATTTGCACCTGCAAGGAAAGTAGGAAAGGAGGTCTGATCCAGACTTCTGGCATTCTCCTCCAAAGAATCTGCAGTTTCATTAAATTTCAAATCCCCAGGAGCAGGGATACATTGAAAGATGTACATTCTATGTATGCAAGCAGTGGATTTGTTCTATACGAGATATAATGTTTAAGATCATACTTGAGAAACCTTTATTAAGAGCCTGTAAGGCAGACGTTACTATATTCTGAGTCAGTGAAAATAATAATTCCACTGACTCATTTATTGCGACGGAGGTAGACTCGGACAGGCCTCAAGTGCCTTTTGAACGGCCAGCAGTTCTCCTATAAAGTTTGATGCAATTTCTCCAGCACTGGCAGCAATTTCAATTCTTTTCCCGTCTGGGAGCTGTAAAAAGCACCTCCGTTACAAAATGTTGAGTCAGATCCAATCAAGTAGGGATTTCTTCTCCCTAACGGCCTGATGGCCAAGTGTCTAGAGCTTTGACCTTCGGTACCACAGGCTTCAGGTTCGTATCCTGGCGGTAGCATGGATGCTTGAGTGGTTCGGAATTCACGTTAAACCGTAGGTTCCGATCTATTTAGCCCAAAGTGCACACAAAATCAAAGCGACAAATCAAACCAAAATGAGGAGTTTTTGAGATACCATCCCATTTCTTTTCAGAAGTACCAATGTACCAATATATCCTTTAATGCAATGCAATAACCTTTTTCTCATTCGTGTTAACTTATATCGTTCTGTTTAATTTTAAATCTGCTAGAATTGGCAAATTTGGGGCTGATGGTCGAGTGACTAGCACTCTGGCGCTCGTTGCCATAGGTTTCGGATTCGAGAACCCGGCAGTGCCATGGATGTTTGCAGTGGCTCGGAATCCACTTTAAACCGTAGGTCTCGGTCGTAATACTATCACCACTGACTCCTTTTATTTCAATTTAAATTCGATGCGGCCAGTCGTCTGATTTCCGATTAAATTCGATAGGGAGTGACTGTCAAGGATATATATTGAATCATCGTGCAATGATTTCATTTAATAGTACCAAATTTCTATATCATTTGTTGCCCAGCAGAGTAAAACAGTTTTACAAAATTTCACGTGGCTCCTCTGTAAAAGGAACTTTTATCTTTTAAGTTACGCCTTTCTCGTTGTAGCGGTGGGAAACGCATAAATTAAACCGATATCGTTCATCTTCAGATTTCCTATTTAAATTATACATCACCATACATCATCGGCAGATACCAAGGGTAGGAACATTTGCAATTTCGTGCCTGTAGAAACTGCTACCCATTAAACAACCATGCTTAATAGCAGCTCATGCGTTTATGCACACATTGAAATGTGCCATCCTGCCGAGACCAGATGCGTCTGTATGAAGCTGCTACCCATTAAATAGTCACCGATAATGCCAGATCATGCAGACCAGATGCGCCTGTAGAGTGCTGCCGCCCATTAAAAAGCCCACGATAATATCAGCGCATGCGTTAATGAAATGGGCCATCCTGCTGAGATCAGATGCGCCTGTAAGAAGCTGTTATCCATTAAAAAGCCACCGATAATACCTGATCGGGACCACATTGAAATGTGCCATCTTGTTTAAATCAGATGCGCCTGTACGAAGTTGTTACCCATTAAAAAGCCACCGATAATACCAGATCATGCACATACTGAAATGTGTCATCTTGCCGAGACCAGATGAGCGTGTACAAATGGAGCTGCTACCGATAATACTAGATCTTGCACACATTGAAATGTACCATCCCGATAATACCAGATCATGCACACACTGAAATGTGTCATCTTGCCGAGACCAGATGAGCCTGTACAAATGGAGCTGCTACCGATAATACTAGATCTTGCACACATTGAAATGTACCATCCCGATAATACCAGATCATGCACACACTGAAATGTGTCATCTTGCCGAGACCAGATGAGCCTGTACAAATGGAGCTGCTACCGATAATACTAGATCTTGCACACATTGAAATGTACCATCCTGATAATACCAGATCATGTTCACACCTTGCCGAGACCAGATGAGCGTGTACAAATGGAGCTGCTACCGATAATACTAGATCTTGCACACATTGAAATGTACCATCCCGATAATACCAGATCATGCACACACTGAAATGTGTCATCTTGCCGAGACCAGATGAGCCTGTACAAATGGAGCTGCTACCGATAATACTAGAACTTGCACACATGTAGATGTGCCCATCCTGCTAAGAAAAAATAAGCTTGTATGAAGCCGTTACCCATTAAAAAAGCCACCGATAATATCAGATCAGGCACACATTTAAATGTGCCATCCTGCCGTGACCAGATGTGTCTGTATGATGCTTCTGCTCATTAAAAAGCCACTGATAATTAATTTATCAAAGATTACTTCGAATAATGATAGCAATTGTAAAGATAAAAACGAAACTGAAATAAACTCCATTAATAAATTTTAGTCTCGTTAAATGAACGTAACATTGAATCAAGATCTTTTGTTTTCTTCGAATTAATTAATTATTTTTTGTCCTTACAGATTTGTTCCGATTTCTTCTGATTCCTCGTTTAATGACTCCGTTTCTTCTTCTTCTCTTTTTCTCGAGACCCAAATATATCTGAAAAAAAAAAAAAAAGTTTATAGCAGAAATTCAACACGACGATTTTCTTCGTGGTTGTTGTAGCTATCGAATAATGTGCTACGCGTGGATCATTAACCTATTAAATACAATTGTTTTTATCTTTTAATATGCTTTTATTAGTTTCACCTGTATGTTTGTTTGTAACTGACTCTTTGGGCTCGATTTTGACCTACTTTAAGAGATCAGATTTGATTTAAACGTTGTAGATTTATCAAAGACACTAAAATATTTTGATAAGTTTATCTCATCATGATTAGGATCGCTAGGATGAGTGATTTTATTTTAACTTATGAAGAGCAATTTAACCCATGTAGAATGAAAGTATTCAGTAAAGACGTTCAAACCTGCGTGGGACAGCGGCACAACGGATAACGTGCCTGACTACGGATCAGGAGGTTCCCTGTTCGAATCCTGGCTGGTTCGATATATTCGCATTTAGCCTTTGTTTTACTCACAGTTAAATTATTGTAAGAACTATAGTTCCAGTCCTCCGTACCGGGACCTCATTTAAATATTATAGTTTAAAAACACGCTTTTAGAGTTAATCAAACTAGAAAGTAAAAAATAAGTTATAGTTTAAAAGCTAAAAACACTCTTTTAGAATTAATGAAACTAAAAAATAAAAAAATAATTGTTAACATAAGAATAAAATGACTGACGAGAAAATGAATGTCACTGTTCTAAAAGCATGGGGTGCTCAATATTAATAGTTATAATTTTTCACTAGTTTCATTCCGAAATGCAGAGTTAGTTTAAAAATGTCATACAAAGCACCCCAAGCTTTTAGAACAGTGACATTCATTTTCTCGTCAGTCATTTTATTCTTATGTTAACAATTATTTTTATTTTTTAGTTAATCTATTAATTTTGGGAGAAGGAAACTATTCTAAGAGTGCTTTCCGGAACAGTCTTATTGTGTTAGAGAAAATAGTCATATGAATATATCAACAGCAAGTGAGTCTAGTCCTTTTTTCAAAGTAGTGATTGTAACGCAAGCCATCAGCTAGAATTGAACCCTCGTCCCTGGCAAATGGGGAGAGGGGGGGTGCAATTACTCTCCTTGTAAACTTTTCTTTACTTTTCTCCACACCTTCCCCAACAAGGGCTATGTAGCCTTCTTACAGTTAGAAAAATGAGGACAAAGCATGTAAACAATAAACTGATGGACAGAAACTGCCTTCCAGGAGGAGACCTTTCAGGTATAATTGCCCCATATTTATGTATCGTATGGGATAAAACCCTGGAAAATTCAAGCAGCCTGAGTGTCGATGATATGTCTGTACTTACTAATATCACAATCTCTTTTCTAAAAGCAGTGATTGCAACCCACGCCACAAACAGGAGCCAAACCTCTGTCATTCTGTATACTACATGCGCAAGTTGGCACTGGTCCCCAAGTTGAACATTTCATGCATAAGAGCAGATTGTTACCACTAAGTCTACTGAACCGTTGCCTAAAGGTAATGTGCAGGTATCTTGTCAGAGAGCATTTTCATTCCCTTTTCGTGAGAGCTAGCCTGCAAGAGGACATTTTCATTCATTTTTTTGCGATAGCTAGCTTTCAAGGAGGATATTTACATACACATTTCGTGACAGAGAGCCTGCATGAGAGCATTTCATCCACTTTTCATGACAGCTAGCATGTAGCAGGGTATTTTTATACACATTTCGTAACAGCTAGCCTACAAGAGAGCATTTTCATACACATTTCGTGACAGCTAATCTTCAACAGCGACAGGAAGGTATTTCAAACTATGATTACAGGAGGATGTATGAAAATACCTTCCTGTCACGAAAAGTATATGAAAATGTCCTTCTTCAGGGTAGCTGTCACGAAAATCGGTTGAAAATCATTCTTGCAGACTAGCTGTCACGAAAATAGGTTGAAAATCATTCTTGCAGACTAGCTATATCACGAAAGTGAATGAAAATCCCCTTCTGCAGGCATAATGCTCTTTTCGTAACAGCCAGCTTGAAGGAGGGCGTTTTCATACACATTTCTAGTCTGTAGGACACTTTTCGTGGCAGCTATACCTATCTTAATCCTATGATATTAAGATCTGAAATTCCCCCTAACATCCATCTATGCATTCTGTTGAAACCCTACTTTTGTCAAATGAAACATATTAATCGATGTGATCTTGTTGAAGAGCCCAACCACATCTTCCCAGCAAATCCAGTTGTGGAGTTAAGTGATCCTCTGTTATTTGCCGATAGTCCTCGGAGATCCAAGTGGGGATGTTAGAAAAGCCAAAGAGATCCTTAGAAATCCAAAGAATGATTGGCCATAAAATGCAAAACCACAATGATGCCATAACAGTAATGATCCACCACTTTGTTGTCTGCAAAAGAAACTCTTCGCTTCTTTTTATAAATCCTGCCGGTGAAATTTATAACCATCGGGTACATTTAAATTCCATTTTTTTCTCATCACCAAATACGGGAGAGAACCATTTATCACCACGAGGCGTCATTTCTTTTGTCCAGTTCGATCGCATAGTTTTACGGTTGGGCTTTTAAACATTCTTCAACATTTTCTTAGAAATTGTTCTTCTTTTGGTCTCTTATTCTTCTGGGAATCGTGTTTTTCGATGCTCTAAATGTGTATGCAATTGCTCGCATGTTTTTTCCTGGATGCAAGATTAATGTTTCGAAACTGATTCATGCAGCAGAAATTTTTTATATCATCCACCAGGTTTTTCTCATGTTAGAACTTTTTTTCACTTTCTAACAATAATCTCTTCAAAGATCGCTTTAAAATCTTAGAAATGTCAACCGTGTGTTTTCTTTAATTTTTAAAGGAAAATATTAATAAACTTTTGCTTTCCAAAAATGTATTCTACAGCTACAAAAGTGGCAAAAATCAGATGATACGTAGTTAGAAGAATTAGTAATTAGACATAATGATTTTTAAAAAATTAGGCAATAATTAAAAATGTTGTTTTTAAGTCACACGATGTCTATATTATAGACGAGGAGACCTGATGGCCGAGTGGTTGGCGCTCGGGTTCGAGTCCAGGCAGTGCCATGGCTGTTTGGAGTGGTTAGGAATTCACTTTAAACAGTAGGTCCTGATCTAATGCGATCGTAGAACGTTGTTAAATGCATTGTTACTCGCATCCGTAACATATCTTCAATCTATATATGCCCCCTGGGTAGTGCTAAGTGAGTAACAGCGTTCATCGGTGCAGCCCGCACGACAGATTTGTATTGGGCTGCTCACAGGAAATAAAACAAAGCACTCGACGCAATTAAACAAAATTTTATAGACGATTTTTTTTTTTTAATATCCTTTTTACAATAAATTCAAATGAATCAATGAATAAAAACGAACCGGATCATTTCTACAAATACATGAATCGTACTTTAATTCGAAATACAATTTGGCCATCTACACAGTCCAGTCACATTAATGTCAAACACCTGTCAAAAGCCAGAATATACACTCTTGTATATTCTGCCTTTAAAAAGTGGTATTCTTTATATACACTCCACTGCAATGTGCTGCCACCTGCCTTTTGTAATGGGTTATTTCACATTCACGTCGAAAGTACGTGGTGTTCACATTAATGTGACTGGTCTGTGTATTTGGCACAAGGTATATCAATGTCTCCTGCATTTTTATGAAACATGCCGTACTTTTATTTTCACTTATTCAGAGAATATCATTCGTAAACGAGTGGTAGGACACTCAGTTAGTGAGCCGCTTGTTCTACAGCTCGCAAACGAATTCGATTCACGTTCATGGCAACGGGTTCAGTTCAACTGGTCTGAAGACGTCAGCAGGTTGGGCTTCCAAAACAAGGGTCTGGTGTAGTTTGTCACTGTACTGTCGTTTTCTGCACACTTTGGGCTAATTAGACCGTGATCACAGCGAATACAGTTTAACGTGGATTCCGAACCACTCACAAACATCCATGCCCCTACCAGGATTCGAACCTGAAACCTGTGGTATCAAAGGTCAGAGCAGTAGCCAATTGGCCATCATTCCGCTTCAAAACAAGGGTGGTTGGTTCGAAACTTGACAAACGATGTCGGAATGGGCGCGATAAATCTGTTGACAAAACGCATGCGTTCGACTCGAAGACGAGCCGGGAAGGTGCAAAATCCTCCCCAAATATTCGTCCAAAATTGTGGTGACAAAACCTCGCATGCATTATTCCTAATACTGCAAAAGCCGTATCACATGAACCCAATTTCGCTAAGCAAAGCGATAGAGGAAACAATGAAAATCGTACAAACGTATAATGTACGAAACCTTGATAGCAGAGTACATCTTTCGTTCACATGCAAAGATAGCACGTAATGAATCGGGGTTTTTTTCTTGACTTACACCCCCTTTCTCCCCAGCTTTTAAATTTCATCTCTCAAATCAGTTACTCATTTGGTGCAGTATAAGTTTCAGGGTACATAATAAATTGTCTATTGCTTGCTGAAGAAAAGAAAAATTTTCCCTCTGATGCAACTTTGTGTTTCTATCACTATTTTCAACGAGAAGCTAACAGCTGTAGCCCCTCAGATAATGAGTTCATCGTTGTGCGCTTATCCAACTTCTATCTTCTGTAGCTCAATCACATAAGGCATTCCATCACCCATTTTGCGTAACTTTACGCAATCACACGCAAATTTACCATTCCTATCCCAGGCATAAACATGGGAGCCTACAATTCGAATCACTTTCCAATATATTTTAACTTCCAATTCAGAACTTCAACTTCTTTTCTAATGCAGCTGGTAAATACTTGAGCAGTTATCTTTACGTCGTAACAAAGGGCTGCACCAACGTTACTCATTCATCACTACCTAGGGGACACGTGTAGCTTGAAGACAGGCTGCGGACGCGAGCAACACTGCCTCCACAACCCTATACGATCCTATTAGACCGGGGCCTACAGTTTAAAGTGGATTCCGAAACCTGTGGTACCGAGCGCCAGAGCGTTAACCATTCGGCCATCAAGCCCCTCGACTTCTGTCGGTGCAGCCCTTGCTTGTGTCATAAAGATAACTGTGAGGACTTCAACTAGCAGTATAAATTTGAAAGGCGAAATACCTTCAGTCCATCCGTGACGAAGGCCTTCAAGTCATCCACAAAAATTTCGCGATCCGCAAACGTTTTCTTGAAGTCTTGGAAAACCACGCCATCTGCCGCCAGAGTCTCTCTGAGGACCTTCACTTCCTTCTCGTACTTCACCATTTTGCCTTCGCCGTACTTCTTTTCCTCCTCTATTCGACTCTGGATTCGTCTGTGGAATTTCTACAACAAAAATCAGAATTATAAGTACATACATGAAACGTTTTAAATTAAGCCAATAAAGCATTATGCAAAGTTGAATGCTTAGAAATTCATACATGATGATAAGATGCATGAATATATCACATTAAGAATATATGAATGTAATATACCTCATAATGATGAGATACAGTGATATAGAGGGGTGGTATAGTAAGTTAAAACATACTTTTGTAGAGGACTTTTGGTCCGATATTGCAATCCCTAGTTGTGATGGAGCACTCGTAGATAGAACACTGACTTGGCTCCGTGACGTTGATGAAGGAGGGCAGTGCCTTCCGAGAGGACTATCCCGCATTTGCGTATCATATGAGAGAAAATCGGAAAACTCCCAACCTGATAGTATGACCACGAGACCTGGTAGTCTGACTCACACTGAAATTTTCAAACGCCATCGAGGCTTCTCATTTTTTTTTAAACAGTTTCTAAAAAAAATGCCACCAGCGGATAGAACTTCTGTCCTAATTCTTGGGGGCCAGATGGCCGAGTGACTAGCGCTCAGTGCCACGGGTTTCAGGTTCGAGTCACCTGTGGTGCCCTGGATGTTTAGAGGTGTTCGGAATCCACTTTAAGCCGTCTCATATGACTATTATAGCGTCGCAGAACCCAATCAGACTTCTCTCAACCACATCACTCCCAAATTGTAAAGAGACAACTCAGCTCTAGGCACAATGATGTGATGTGGTGTAGTGTGGTGTGGTGTGGTAGTATTAATAGCCCTCAGTGGCTACTGATACTATTACACTATGTGCGCCGCTGGTGAGCATGAGTCCCGAGTTGGGCTAGAAAGCCATTGTGTGTATAAACATCCCTAAGACAGCTTACATTGATTCTCTCCATTGTAGAGGTGTTCATCTGCAGGCGCTTCACCGCGTGCTCCCTCTCCATTTCTGTCACCACTCTGTCTGACTTCCTGTCGAGATCCATCGAGCGAGCCGTGGCCAGCTCTTGGTCAGTTCGGGCATACTTTCTCGTGTCTTTCGCCAACTTCTTTTGGGAGCCCTTCGTTAAAAAAAGACAAAACAGCACACACCATTTGAAATCAGCAGGTTATTTCAGTATTAGTATTTCCAATGGCATGTTACAATAAGAAATAAAATAAAAAGAATACAAGGAACATGAAAACAACGACGAAAAATGAAGGGAATCACATAGTGGCATGTTTAGCCCATAAGGGCCTATCCTCCCAGTAACAACCCTACACAGTAGAGGAAACAAGTATAAGGCAGTCCATGTCGACCTTGAGGGGAATAAAATGGCAGATGCATTGGTCAAAGCGAGTGCTAGTGAGGTATTGGTTCCACTTGAGCCCCTTACCTACACAGAGATCTACTCCCAAGCTAAGTTAAATGGCAGAAGAATTTGGTCTACTCCCCCAGTGCACCAGTGGTATAGGGGCCATCGACCTGGCGGCACTCTGGCACTTAATTGTGACAAGCAGGGTCAAACTGCAATCACCCGTTTGCTCAGTGGACACCTCAGAACTATGACTTTCTCGGATGGTTTGAAAGCTTTCGACACTTGCGCCAAATGTTCCTCTGAGCAGGCTTCACCATCTTGGCTCAGATGTCAGGATCTCCTTGACAGTCCCTTGATGGTTCTTCGGGTATTTGGATTCATAGACCTAGTCTAGCCCCGCTGGACTTTGGGGATAGGCGAAGAAGAAGTACTGGGCAGACACAGTAAGGTGAGGTGAATTCATAACCCTCTCCCAGATTGCAAAGCATGCTGTTATTTTAGTATGGTCCATGGGAATGTGTCTGCACATTTTAAAATGTAGTTATGTCGTTGAACAGAACACAAAAATGTAAAGTGAGAAGTTAATTTGACAGAAACATTCTCGCAGTGTGACAGCTGTTTTACTTTGCCGTTGTTTGACACGTATTTTAAGGCATTTTAACGAGGAACATGTTAAACCTACATAACGGGACAAATGTCACATATGGCATTGCATTTAAGCTTTTAAAAACATTTTGTGGGGTCATTTTTATAAGCGCTTTTTACTTGAAACAAAATTTGAAAATACTACTGTGTCCAAAAATAAGACCAGCTTTCAATTTAAAATTCCCGGGCTTATGGAATTTCAATTTTTTTTTTTTTTTTTTTTTTTTTTTTTTTAGGTTGTTGGCACTGTCCTTGACATCTGTGTGAAATTTGACGTCGAAATATTCATTAGTACTTGAGTTACGCTTGGTTTTGGGAGATACTAAAACTGATTCCGGCGATTTTTGTAATGTCTGAAATAATTGAGCAAGAAATTGAGTTAAATTTTGTTTGCGGAAACGAATATAGAATGTTGCAGAAGGCATTCTTTGAACATTCCTATATCGGAAAGAAATGTTTACAAGTGGTATAAACAGTTTAAAGAAGGCAGAGAACGCGTTGAAAACGAAAAGCCCTCCGGTCGACCATCCACCTCAACCGACGAAGCTCACGTTCAAAAAATTAAAGATTTGGTGCTTGCAAACTGTCGATTTACAATTAGAGACCTTGCTGATGATGTTGGAATTTCAAAATTCCATTTTAAAAGATGTTTTGGGCCTCAAGCGCGTCAAATCTTGATTGGTACCGAAAAACACTGAATGCTCCAACTCACACTGCATTGATTCTTCATGACTTTTTCGCCAAAAATGAGACCCATATCGTTCCCCAACCCTCGTAATTCACCTAACTTAGCATCGAGCTACTTCTGGTTATTCCCTAAACTCCAATCGACTCAAAACGGTGTCCCCAGAGTGGTCTTTTAAGAAACATTTCAAAAATCGCCAGAATCAGTTTTAGCATCTCGCAAAACCAAGCGTAATTCAAGCACTTTAAATATTTTGACGTCAAATTTCACACAGATGTCAAGGACAGTGCCAGCAACCCAAAAAAAGAAAAAAATTTAAATACCATACGACCGGGAAATTTAAATTGAAAACTGGTCTTACATTTTGGACAGAGTGGTAGGGTTTTTTTTTTTTTTTTTTTTTTTTTTTTTTTTTTGCAATCATTAAGATTAACACATTCTCAAAGAATGGGGTTTTACAAAAGTATCTTCTTTGCGCAAGAAATATTAAGTACTATTTTTTATATCACTTCCTACATAATATAATAACTCTGTGAAGTCGATTATCCCATATATTTTTAATATAAAAGTATATAATTAATAACAAGTTTTATTTAAAATTTTGTAGACGGACATTCAAAACTATCATACTTTTCCTATGTTAGTCTAGCTATAATTTAATCACAGAATACAATTGATATTAAGATAAAAAAAAATTCCATTCCGTATATTCATATATATATAGCACGGCATGTCCTGCCAAAAAAAAATGCATTGTAGAAAATTACGTATCGGGACTATATTCCTCCATGTTCCAATATAGATGCATACTCATTTTCATGGATATCGTTTGAACGGTCTATAAGATGAAATGCTGCAGCACCCTCTGGTGGCAAGTAACCATAAAGTGGGTAGTGCGAACCTATTTTCCACACTTGAATACATATCAATTTGCATAGAGATTGGTTGGGGCGGTATAGAAGTGGATAGACTGCAGTACCCTCTGGTGGCAGCTTACAACAAAAGGGGATGGCATAAAAACGTTCTCCCTGTTTGGTCAACACACACACACACAAAATAAATTTCATCCAAATCGGTCCAGCCGTTTAGGAATTCAGTGACAAACACATGTACAGAAGAATTTATTTTCTGGCCACCCTATATATATATAGTATATAACATTCCCTGTTTGGAGATATCAGTAATTAAAACTAATGTTCAGAATTAAACCTAATTTCATGACAGTGGAAGAGGATATAGGGAGATGATTTGCACACAAAAAAATCGCCGATAGGGAAGATTTTCACGCCGCTATCAAGTACACACTTCATAGATTACACAATCTAAATACATTTTTCAAATGCCCTAGTGCTGGGATGAGCAAACTACGGCCCACCGGAAGGTTCTATCCGGCCCGCGGATAGAATTTTAATTTTGCGGTGCGAGGCAAATTTAAAGAAATATATAGCAGTTGTTTTTAAATATGCCAAAATTAGAGTTTTACAAATCATTATCGAATGTGAGTTTCCCAAATTTAATATCTCACGCCCAGAAAAATCAGTGCTATGTTTGTTTCATCTTATACATATGTGAACAAGTGTTCTCAACTATGAACCTTAGAAAGAATTATTTCAGAAATAGACTGACAGATGAGCATTTAGCCTCGTTCCTTAGAATCAGTACATCTCACTTCGAACCTCAATATAAGGAACTTGTAAAAATGAAATCGCAATTTCATTCATGTCCTTATCATATTTAAATTGTAATACTTGTATATTGTTTTTAAAATTTTAGAAAAATTTATCTTGGCCTGCGACTGAAAAAAAGTTTGCCCATCCCTGCCCTAGTGCTTAAGTGATAGCAGGTCCTATTACCTGTCCCATTACTGTTAAGAAATATCGCAAATGCTAGAAATTTTTGTCATTCCTGAATTATAGCAAAGACAAAGCTTGGTCATGACAACCTTTACGCCAGATTTTTATGCATATTCTCCTTTCAATACAGAACCTCTTTCGGCTGTATTTTGTTAACAAAGCTATCAAACAATGATTTCCGGCGGAATAGCCTACCCGTTCCCCAGACATCATGCCATGTAACTTTCGGCTGTGGGGGTACCTTGAATCTGTTGTGTATGCTGGTGGCGTTGCATATCTGAGTTCTTCGGAAAAGAACGTAAGACGAGCTGTTACAACCACGAAGGTAGAAATTGTCATTCACCGGATGTAAGGTCAGCCAGCACATTGAAAATATTTCATGTGGCCCTGGGGACCCGAATGTTAATGGAACTCAACATTAGAAATTTTTATTAATTAATTTCAGCATGGGCATTTTTTTTTTTTTTTTTTATGATTATTATTCGAACATTGTAATGGAACTCGACATAATTCATTTTCTCTGCATTCATTATAATTCTTGTTTTTTTTTTTTTTTTTTTTTTTTTTTTTTTTTTTTTTCCCAACAGCTCCGAAATCAATGCATGAACTAGCAAATTTGAAAAATCTACCTAGAATGTTGAAATTATATAGTGTTTACGTGATAGCAGCCCAAAATCTCTTCCTATCGGCGATTTTTTGCCACTTTGTTTGCTCCCATGTCTCCCCCAGTCTGTATATGAAATTTGGTTTCATTCTGTTCATTAGTTTCGACTGCAGATGCCTCCAAACAGGGAAAGTTATTTATGGCCATCCTGTGTGTGTGTGTGTGTGTGTGTGTGTGTGTGTGTGTGTGTGTGTGTAACAATACAGTCACATTAATGTGACTACAACCTACTTTCGACGTCAACGTGAAATAACCAATCCCAAAAGGCAGGTGGCAGCACATTGCAGTGGAGTGTATATAAAGATGTCCTAGGGCATCGGAAAGCATTTCAATCATTTTATTTATTTATGATCGAATTTTATAAGCCGCTCTGCCAAAGGTGGTTATTCTGGCTTTTGACAGGTGGTCACATTAATGTGACTGGACTGTGTATATGCATGTGGCCTATCTATTTCATCATTATAACGTGTGGGCACATCAGATCTTGAATTAATTTATTTAACCATAGTTGTTTTCCATTTTTTAATGGCTCCTTAAATGGAATTGAATTTTTTTTTTTATGCAAGCTGACTGTTTTTCTGAAAAGTATCCCTTCCCTATACTATATGGATGTACATAATATTAGAAAATATTCTGAATAAAATTTTGGAATTATTATAGAGTGGGGGACGACAGTGGATCTACCTCCCCGTGGTGCACCCTGATAACGTCTTAGGCGGAGGAAAGAGCTACTGCTATCGGCATGCAGCAACGCTCCAAGAGCGACTTACAATGGAATGCGAGCGGCCTGCCCCAGTCTAAGAGAGTTGGGATTCAACATTCCCTTGCCCTCTACGATGTTGACATTTGCGGTGGGCTATGACTGTTTGGCGAGCCATCTGCACCCCATTGGCATTTCTGAAAACTAAAATGGCCCGCTCTGTGGGAAAGATGAGATCATGGAAAGACACCCCATAACAGGACGACCGACCTTGCGTGAGGACTTCGAGGTGAAAAGATACCAGCAAAGATATAGCGCTACAATGAAACATTGACTTTTTTTCTTGTGTATGTTTTTCACTGTTTTGATCCCGTAAGATTATGCATTATATATACAAAGAAAATAACAACCGTACTGCACCTTTAATTTCAAGAGGATGGGCATATCGTGCTTTACTTTCTCCACGAGGTTTTCGTATTTGTTCCTGAAGGATTTCTTCTCCGTTTCCAGGATCCAGTTTTGGTAGTTCAGCCCCAACAGCAGCTGTCTCCAGTAGTGGCAGTCAGTCACCAGTTCTTCCATGCTTTCTTCCATTTCCTAATCAACAGTGAATGATTCATTGTTTTTCGACCAAGTCCACTAATCCCCGCGTGCCCTGTCATTCGTCCTTATTTTGCAAAAGAAAGCACACAAATCAGCCCTTTTAAATGTTGACACTGCAACCATGGTTCCTCCTACGCACTGTAAGAGCGGCGCTCAGAAGAAATCGTCAGTAGGCATCGAGACTCACACAGAGAGGACGCACAATGCAACCGGCGTTGCTACTGACCGAAGCGCAGTTCCGCACTTCTATTGAGACTTTGCAGTCTCTCATCTTGAGAGAAATTGTATTTAGCACAATCCTGTGTATTTATTGGCCTACAAACTCTCATCCGGAGAGGAAATATATTTCGCGATCTAGCGTGTACCTGAGTAACTTTATTTACAGTTTAGAAGTGTAATCCTTCCACAAATGTATAATTTGATAATATTTAACTTATACAATTTAAGATAGATGTTTTAAATGTGTTTGTGCGCATATAAATAAACTTGTGTGTTCTTCAACCCGAGCACACCCAGATCCAACTGCACCAACAAATCAATATCTACTAGAACATCAGTATAACTTAATTAACGCGTGTAACAATAAATTCTCTCAAGTTTGCCGCTTTTTTTTTTTTATGAAAGCTATTTCCAGGGTGATTCAAAGTTTGAGTGATAAAAAAAATTTAAATAAGCAATTTTTATATTATTTTTGCAATATTTTTTATTACGCTATATGGCGCTTTCTAATTCTCTGGCACTACAGTCCATGGTGGGTCAAGGCAGTCTGCCTACTGACAGATTTCGAAACAGGAGATGGTTTCTTTTACAGGGTAGAGTCGTCAACCCTACTCATATTAAACAGGGACCTACGGCTTAAAGTGGATTCATAACCACTACAAACATTCATGGCACCACCGGGACTCAAACCCGAATCTTGTGTCACCAAGAACCAAAAAGAAGATGCTATCATTAAACCCATATTATCTTTCACATTCGTTCCGTGGCCTGATAGCCAAGTCTTGCTTTTAGTGCCACAGGCTTTAAGTTCGAATCCTGGTGTTGGCATGGATGTTTTCTAGTTATTCGGAATCCACTTTGAACTGCCCAGGTCGGATTAGCCCTTGTATGTAAAACAAGTAATATATATATAAAAAAAAAAATTTTAAAGTCAATTCCTCCTTTTTTTTTTCTCACTACATTGCAGGAAGTCCTTTATAAATAATTTTCATTCATTTTTTAAGTTTATCTGGCGCCCTCTATTGGTAGATATATGCAAATTAAATGTATAAAAACTATAATTAATTACTGAATTATTAATCTAAAAAACTGTATTAACATCCAGTGTCATCCACTACAAGTTCAAAAAAATGTATTCGAACTTGAGTGGAGGAATAAAAAGTATTTTATGAACGATTGAAAATTTGAACAAGATATACATAGGGAGAGTGTGAGCTAATAGAAGGAATTGAAAATGACCATAGAGCGACAAATCAATTCATTTGGCGAATGTTTTGTTTGGGATCCCCTCCCTCTGCCAAAAGTCGTATAACAAACAAAATTTTGGCTTCCAAAAATTAATTATATCAACTGAGATATACAACAGAGAATGTATATATAAATAAAGAAAAATTTCAAGCCGGAAAGTTTCGCCACTATCTTTAGTTTAATTACTGGAATCCTTTACATGAATGAAATAAGGTAATATGGGTTTAAAACTTTTGAAAATAGAAGAAATAAATTATTTTTAATTCAGTTAAGGTTTAGTGTATTAGTTTGGAAAGGGCAATTCCAAATTCTATAATTAATACTAGAGGTACCCTATTTACCAAGACTGTGCAACTTCCTGCTTATGCCGATGACATAGTAATTATTGTGCGTATTAAAATTGCTTTATTAGAGGCATGTCTTGCCCTTGCGAAGTCGGCTGAAATGGTGCATTTAATTATTAATGAAGTCAAAACGATATTTATGACAATTACTTGAAATCCAGGAAGTTATAATAAATATTTAAAGATTTTAAATTTGAAATTGTTGATAATTTTACTTATCTTCAAACATTAATACTTTATTAAATAGGTATTGAAATAGAAAGACGCATTCTTGCAGCTAATGGTTGTCTTCATGGTCTCAAAACTTTCTTGAAGTCAAAATTAATTTTAAGTAAACAAAAACAGAAAACTTTTAACACAAAACCACAGAAAAATTTTATACGATCGAGCGACGTCTTCATCCGTGAACTAACGTTCTAAAATTAAAAAGTAACATTATTCCACCCAAATTCAAATAACGGTTGTCACAAAGCTTTAACTTTTTGTCAACAACTTTAAAAAAGAAAATAATTATTTTATAACTAAATATGAGTCATTAATAAAATAAAAAATCGTTTTATTGTTTGTTTCGTATTTTCATGACTGGTAGCGTCACAAAAATTGTTTATATTCTGTATCAGTGGCCGATATACGTTATAAGAACAAGCTGAAAAGAATATATATTTCTGTTCTTATTATAAATAAAAATTCTGCAAATCACAATAAAATAATCATATTTTTCGGAAAAAGAAGTTCCTTTAATTACAGTGATGTAGTCTTAAAGAAATTAACGAAATATTTCGAGTTGCAAGATTGGCGACTTCCTCAGGCGTACAGTATTCTAAATTCCAACCAAACGTTATGTTTGGCGATTTGGCGCAAAGACAAGATTCTAAATTTTTACCTCAAAAGTAAGTTTTCCGCGCAAATTCAAATAATTTCCACTAAACCTTAACTTTATTAACAATAAATTATTTTAATGGAATAAAATAACATTAAAACATTCACTATAACGTTTGAAAATTGAAGAAATAGCGGATTTCTCTCATTAAATTAAAGATATTGGCAAAACATTCCGGGTTGCAAGATTGGCGATATTTTCAGGGTACAGGATTCTGTATTTTAATCCTAACACTGACAAAAGGACAAAAATCGCCGTGACAAATGGCACGATTTTCGACTTATCCCTACTGTAAAGCAATGAATAGCCAATACCTGCATTCCTGTCTTTCTCTTCAAATAACTTTTCCAAAATCTGGTGTTTCGCACAGCTTCTTCATAGTCTGTTTGCATTTTTGAGGATTCTCTTCCATTCCATGACAGTCACCTCTTCCTAAAGCCACTTTTATTTCTAATGAAGTATTGCTGCAGCTCATCATGACGACGCAAAAAAAAAAAAAAAATAGACGCAAGCAAATTAAATAGGAAAGATACAAACAATATCTGCTCTATCTCTTTGGAACATTTACTTTCTGTTGCCAAAATATAATGTAATAATGTCATTTAATTGTATACGATTTACGATGCATTAATAGTACTTTTTTAATCAAACAAAAGTTTATATTATTTGAATGAAATTTAAATGTCTGTAATAAATTTATATTCAGACATTCGAAATGTTTGTTTTTGATCGTATTAGTGATAAAGATTTTCACTCTTATCTAATTATAAAAGAAGATACATCAAACTCTTCCCCGCAGCACAAAGTTAGAGTAGGTCGATATTTTACTTGCACGAATTTTCCCATCCATGTTAAAGTTTTTAAAAGGCGAGTTAAAAAGCGTATCTAAACTGCAAAGGCTCATACAAACGAGATCCAATAAAAAGCGAGGTTTTCGTTCCGTACGTTTCAATTTGGCCGTATCTGTGGCTGTGAGGACAGCTGGATCAGTTTGATGTGCGGGGGAAAAAAAATCAACTTTTGTCGGAGCGAAGTAGAGACATTTGATTTTTTGGTGGTGGTTCTGTACTTTTTTTTTTTAAATTGATTTGCGAATGAGACTCCTGCAAGTAAAGACTGACAGCTTGTCAGGAAAAATAAGAAAAGCAACAATTCAACTTATTCAAACACAGTTTCTAACAGAACTCAATTATTTGTTTCGTTTGAATTCTATATTGAAATAGGCAAGATTGCCAATGTCCTGCAAAAACAAAATTCAAAAATCTGCAATCACACAAAATCTTATTTTAAACCATACCAAACAAGCAACTTGTTTTGACGAATTCGAATCAAGATAAATACTAGTTACAGGGTACAGATAGAAACGCAAATATCAAGCAAATGGAGAAAAATACAGAATACATTGTATAACATCATGATATTACCAATTTCTAAAAATGAAGCTATGAATTCCTGATGCAGGACATAAGCCATTTTGGTTGAAATCTAAAATACTGTACCCCTGAGGTCTCCAATCTTACAACCCGGAATATTTCACCGATTTCTTTAGGGTTAAAATACTATAATTAGAGGAATTTAACTTCTTTTATAAAACAGAAAAAGAAACTGGTAATATCAAAACCTTTGATGACATAATTAAATATGAACCTGTAGTTTGACCATTTAAGCATAAATTGTGCATATTAATTTAAATGCATATTTATAGTTATATTAAATATTCTGCTAACAGTTTGCAAGATGTTATAAAAGTGAAGCTCAAAAAAGAAGTTTCTGACCAAAGATAAATAAGGAACTCGATACACCAAAAGTCTCTACACATAGAGTCAGTTACAGAACTTGGTACATTTGATTTTGTAGATCTACTTCAATGACATAAGCAACGTATATTAAGATTTACAAACCAGAGTAGAACAAGCACAAAAAATGTTAGATAAGATGACATTTTTTACTAGATCGAAAAGTCAGTCACCATTGCAAGGGCTCAATTGAAAATCAAACTCTTTGCAAAGATATTGAGGTTGTTCTATCACAAACATGCTCAAGGTAAAAAATTGCAGAGAATTGTTAGTATATATGCCATCAAATAGCTGTATATGCTCTTTTCATCGGATGATAATGGTTTAGAATTATTTGAATTTTGTTACTGCCACAATACTTATTTTAGTTTTGTGTTGTGTACAGAGCTGCCATAGCATTGAGCATCTAACAGAAAATCTATTGGCAGCTTTCCTTTGAAAGCTACAGCATATTGCATTTAATTAAAAAAAAAAAAAAAAAAATTTTCTAACTATATATGCATCAAAAAAAAAAAAAATATATAGGAAAGAATAACACAACTTGTAAAGAATACTGACTTTTAATTGTGACACATAAAAATGTAAGCATCTGTATGACAGAGTGAAATAAATACATTTTTGAAAAAGATTTCCGAATGATTGTGAAAATTTTGACACTCACCTGTATGCATTGAAAACTTATTTCTTATATTTTAGACAAAAAAAAAAATCAGCATTCCCAGTGATTTTTGCAATAAAAACACAGAAACAATTTGGATGGGGAAAACACACGAGTTTTATTTATACATATTCACAACATTTTCATACATATGCACATAATGCATGCCAAGAAGTCTAATTGCTAGAGCATGTCAGAGGTTACACATTAAATCACAGACTTTAAATTTCATATAAAATTAATTAATTTTTACCTGCTTCCTCTCACAAGAGAAAAGCAAGTGATCTTACAAAGTGCTTTAACAAAAAAATATATTTTAATACTACTGTTTAAAATTGAGGATTACATCTATTAGGAATTCACTTGTTTATTTATAAGAATAATAAATAAATCTTAAAAGAACTGCAATGTTATAAATAAATAAGCTACGAAATTCTTTTTCAACTACTACAATGAGCTTTTTAAAGGAGAATAAAAAAAAATTTTAAGATTATAGATCGATCGAATATTATGTTTCGATTACTTTCAAAAATTAATATGTCTTCATAGCAAGTTTTGTCTTAATATTAATGATTGTAGCTTTATATTAACTGCATCTTTTCTTAGAATATATTCAAATAAATTACAGAATAAGTTCATGAAGGACATTAAATAAGGTTAGCTTTAAATTAAAATAATTTGCAAGGAAAATTAAATGTTAATCTGAAAAAACCTACATTGTGTTTTAAAAATCTTCATTTCTCTAATAAAAGGCAAATTTCTTATTAAACAATAATTTTTTTAAAACTATCATACCTTTAAAAATGTATAATAATTTTCACCACAAAATCGGTATGTTATTCAAGTGCCTGGTGTGCTTTGTGATTTGTTAATTTTTAATGGGCATGAAAACTTACTAGACAATGTACAACAATATATTTATATTCAAGAGAAAATATATATTTAAATATTTTTATGCAATTAGCATTAACCTGCATAATAGGATTTACTTCCAAAATAACGAAAAATAGAAAAAAGGACACATCAGTACCTTATAATGGCAGCCTTGTGTTAAATTAATATTAGTTAAAATAAGTTTTGAACATAAAAATAAGTTACATAAATAAAGATGTACATTACAATGCAAAATTTAAAGCAATTTGCAAACTCCATAATGTGTTTTTTTTTTTATCTTTTTATGACCTATGTATCATTTTACTAAGGGTATAATTATTTAAATTAAAGGATATACAGTGAATTATTAGTTTAAGTAATAAACATATAAATATCTTTTTGAGAAACATAACTTATAAGCACCAAAGAAACAAACCGATTCACTATCTACTCCATAATCATAAATTATGAAGAAAATATTTTTACAATGACATGACAGCAACACACATTTTGACATGCAAACAAGTGCATAAACTGAAAAATGGCACAATTGGTGTATGAATTCACACTTCCCAAGGTCTCCAATACTCTAAAAATGATCTGTAAAAACTTTAGGAATTAAGATTCCTACCATTGTGGAATCTACAAATGAAAGGAGGATAATAGTACTTTTCCCGAGGATATATTTAAAAAAAAAGTGAATTTAATTATTTTTCTTTGTACTACTATTTCTTGACATGATATATCATGTCAGTACTCTGTTTTGATTTCATTGTCAAATACTCATATCATTCTTGGAATAACGGAGACCTTGAACCAACATTTGAGTGCCACGCTACTGTTATCACAAATTCTAAAATTTCAAGTTTATTCTAAAAAATATCAAAAAGAGAAAACAGGGAAATGGATTTTTTTTAATACAATACAAAAAGGTCTTTTGCTTTAAAAAAACAGTTAATAAATACACTGAGACTAGACTTTAAGGAGAGTCAAACAGAAATAAGTTAAAAAAAAGGGAAAACAACTAAAGCCCTTTTCAGAAAAAAAAAAAGAAGTTTTTAGACATTTGAATTATTAAATGGAATGAATCAAATAACAATTCCGTATAGATGAATACAACAATCCTATTCCCAATACTTTCTCTTAATGGCAGACTTCAATAAAATCATCTTGTGCCGAACCAACATTGTGTGGTACTTGCATTGAAACAAACTGAAATTTTATACATTACATTACATTACAGAAATAACTCTGATGAATATACAGTCCTTGACTGTGTCAATTCATTTACGTATAGTCCGACCAAGAATCACGTGGAATGGTATATGTCCAGATGAACTGATGACTTGTTAGGGGTGATGGTTTGTTAAGACACTGCTTTGAAAAAAGTATCAAGTGTTGAATTTTTTTCATCATATGTTTCATTTAATATTGTGTCATCTAAAATTTACTGATCAAAAATTAATGTTGCTTCTTAATGGCATTTAATCTATGACTCCACTCTTTAAATCCATCCAACTCAACTGCTTGCCCAATTTCCACGTGCTTGGTGGTCAAACTATACTTAACTAGTCATTACATAAAAATTAAACCAATTTCTGCACAACATAATTGAAATATAATATTTTTATATAAATTTAAAAACTGTTCATTTTTCTCTTTTTCACATCACAATACAAATAACACATTTAAACAATATTATTCATAACAGTAATGTGCAGCAGCTATAGCATCAACATTAAATGTTTTATTGGAAGAAATTGGTTGAATTTTAAAAGCACTGAGCAATATTAATTCTAATTCCAGAATAATTCGTTTTTAACTCATTATCAAATCCCTTTAGACAATAATTTACAAAATTAGAAAAGGCACATACAACTCAACCATAGAAATACATACAAAGGAATCGTTTGAGAAAAAAATTGATAACATGCATTTTAAGTACACTTTTAAAACATAGAAATACTTCAAAATTAAACATGATGCAAAAGCTCCCACATATGAGCTATAGTAATAGGAAATATTATACAACTTATAACTTTGGCAGCTCAACAAAATATAGAAATGCATTTATTTTTCAATATCCTTTTTCATTATAATCAGTTCAGATTCGTCAACTGCCGAAGTTATTCTCTTTTAAATTGAATAGACAACA
Source organism: Caerostris extrusa (assembly GCA_021605095.1). Taxonomy (NCBI): domain Eukaryota; kingdom Metazoa; phylum Arthropoda; class Arachnida; order Araneae; family Araneidae; genus Caerostris; species Caerostris extrusa. The sequence continues at coordinate 47,100 of BPLR01020856.1, forward strand.
GGAATATATTTATTTTTTTAAAAAATACAATCTAGTATAAAAGCAACTTTCTACAGAGCACGTCTTTATTGGTGTTCACCAATGAAAGCATACCAGACTCCTTTAAATGCCTTGTTAAACTCAGCAAGAAAGGAGAATATTAGAATGCATTTCCTGCTTTCAATAATTAAAAAAAATTAATTTAATAATGGTTAAAAATGCTTTAATGATAATGAGCAAAAGATTAGAAATTTCGTACAACCAACAAGAAAAAAAAAACAATGAAAAATTCGAAAATCATTCAACTGCTGCATAACAATTTGCTTCAAATATCAAAAGGCAAACAAAGCATCACAAAGAAAAAAAAATTCAACTGCAAAAGACACTTGACATTTGATTTGGCAGGACAACTCCTACTGAATTGTTCGTTTTCCCAACTCCTTCACAAAAAAAAAATCTTTTCTCATTGAAAAATTTGCTTCGCTCTGTGCATCAAGTCACTGTGTCGTTGAAAAGCTGTAACAGAATATTCAATTTTTTTTTTTTTTTTTTTTTACACACTAGAACTTTTGAGGTATATCGATACATCCAAAATCAATTTCAATATTTTAAATATAAGTGGTCGAAAAAATTAAAAAAATAAACACTAGCAAGAAAACAAGTGTTACATAAGTTTAAGTAGCAACTTTTTTTTTTTTTTTTTAGACAGTTCCTTTTCTTTTCCACATAATGAATTATACTACAAAGATGAGATCGCAATGAGCACCAGTTTCAACACATTCACTCGAAACAAAAGAAATCATTTACATTTAACTTTAAAGAACTATCACAAACTGCTTTCTGTTGTTACAAAAGAAAGTTTTGAATGACGCCAACTACTTTTAAATCGTGGCACCCACAAAGCTCTAAGAGAAACTGCTTCATGCATCAGTGAAAAACGAATCGAGTCAGGGTTGCTCGAAAGTTTGGCAACTTGTTTTATCGGAAACAAAGAGAAACGCAGAGGAAAATTTTTTTAAAAAATGAAGGTAAATTAAACACATACTGGTTTTGTGTCCAAAAAGTTCTGCATCGAATCTATTAATCGAAGCACAATAAATGATTTATTATATAGTTGGAGATCACAATTTGATGATGTCTTTACAGTTATACATATCAAATGATTTCTAACATTTTAAATACAAAAATTTTAATGAGGAATCAGCAGTTATATGGAGTTTGTATCAACTCATTGAATTTTAAAACATTACAAAATAATTCTAATTTCATTTCAAATTATATAATTTGAAGTACGTAAATGAGAATTAAAGGAAACCAAATGTATTTTACATCATGAAAAGCAGGAACAGAATTGAGTTTAAAGCACTTGATCTATTTACAGTCATGTTTAATTCAAATCCGTTGCTGTTTGCGCGAATGAAACTCAAACAATCTTCACTAACGGAATCCCAACAGATGATCGTTGATGATAAAGGTAAAGGATGTTTTTTTTTTGTCATTTTTAATCTTATTATTTTTTCAGGCACCAGATTTTTCCAACACAAGAGCACATTGTGAAAGAGGGAAAAGCCACACGGTGATTTAGCGACGTGATGCATAGCTGCCTCGCATTCCACCTCGGTTGTCATTGCCTCTGCCTGTTCCTTGCGGCATCATGGCTCCACGGGGTCCACGCCCACCGACTCCCATGCGTGGGGCTGGGCCTCCGCGAGGTGGTCCAATACGGTTGTCAGACGAAATTATACGACTGCTGTCTTTCGGACGCTTCTTTTCTTCTACGTTGAGTCTGTGATCATTGAAGTAGATGGGCTAAAAAAATAAAGAAAAATAATCACTTTTACATAACTGGCTTAGTATCAAAAAACACTTTAATAAATAGTGATAGAATTAAAATTCATAGAAGTTAAATTTGGCTAGGAAAAGAATAATCAATGGAATAAGTACATAGTTCCTAAAAGCAAATTTTATTTTAATCTGTTAAGAAGCTTTATCATGCATATGCATATTTATGAATTATGCTATCCATTTTTATTTCCAAGCAACATTATATTTTTATTAAATATTATAACAAAAGCAATCAATAAAAAATAAAATTTCAATGCCAATATATTTTCTTCAAAATAATTAACGAAGAGCTCTATAATCATGTAATATCTTTTTTGAGAATATAGAGTAGAAGAAACGTTCTTACAAAAAAGGGGGAGGGAGGTAGAAGGTCTGCTACTTGAAGAAAATATTGAGAGCTTTTTATTTCGAATTGATGAATCATTAAAACACCAGATAAAGAATTTAAAAGCTATCAAATTTCTTGTACATTTTAAACCATTTCTTAATTCTTCATAACAAATATTTCATCTGATGAATACTCATGAATGTACTTCCTTATACCACACACGATAATTTAGAATTGATCACCATAAGAATAATTCAAGTAAAATATGTTTAAAAAAATTCTGCATTTCTTTTTCATAATTTTTTTACCTTTTTACAACCAAAATATAAACCTCATTAGGTAACTTATTAATTTAAATAAAAATATAAATGATCACTTTTATTTGTCTTCAAAAACTCAAAATGCAATCAATATTAACTGATCTTCAAAACTGATTAATAAATATTTGATAAACTTACTCGGGAGCTTAGAACTTTCTGCACAGAGTCTGGATCCTCAAAAACTATAAATCCAAAATTCTGGAAAATAAATAAATAATAAAAACACATTTCCTTCATGTTTACATGAATTGCTATTAAAGTAACAATATTGACTATATTTTAAAAGCCATGAAATTGGCTGATAAATGCCAAATATAAAAATTTATATTTCTAAGTTATGGATAGATACACACATAATTTAAAAATCACTCTTCATGAAAGATTTTTTTTTCAATTTATAATCATTAAATAGAAGAAAAGATATGAGACAAATATACAAACTTTCTTTAGATTTAATTACCCAAGATTAGTAACTTTTATGGGGAATAAAAAGGATAGCACATTACAAAGTTACAAATTAAGATTTTCTCTATGCAATGAATGGATAACAATATATGGAAAAATAGATAAGACCCAACTAAAATGTTATCATACAAAAATTTAATCAGACATTAAATAAATATATTGAATATAACAATGGAAAAATTCTTATGAATGAAAATCAAATAATGTCATTAAATGTGTTACTTCATTTAACTGCTTCATAATTTACATGTATTGCCAAATGGAGAATTTAGAACGATCATTTTCAATAGAAATAATTAAGTTCTTATTGTTTTTATCTTCTACATAAACTAAAATATTTCCATTTTTTAAAAACTAAATAGCAGATTAAAATGAGCAAAAAATAAGTTCTCAATGCTATGATTTTAAAATACAAGAAACAATACATCTTCTTTAAAATGATTATAAATTGATATTTATAATTACACTCAAGAGCCAAAACATTATGACCACCCCTACATTTTGCAATGAACTCGCCTGGATGACAAGGAAGGCACGTGATCAGGTGGAAGTGGTATTTAACTGGTATTAATCCATACCAAGGCGGGTTGAAGCTGTGTTGCGCCCCAAAGGTGGGCCAACTCGTTATTGACAGGTGGTCAATGTTTTTGCTCTTGAGTGTATATGTATATAGAAATTGTTTAAGATATGAAGTATGCATAAACTGCCGCAACACAAGTGAAAATTATTGTACGAATACATTTTTTTAATACAACAGGTTGCTAAATCAACAACTTGTGCATTTTCAAATACCATATCATTGAGAAGAAACTTTTTAATAATGTAGTCTCATTCAGATGTATCAATTTTTTCCTATTTCATCACTTTAATATATTTTCATTATGGCAGATAATTTATATGAAACATTTTTGTCTTCATACTACAGTTGTGTTTTAATAGATAATTACTATTAAACTACCTAACTTGCATTAAAAACATACTACTTTAATATTATTTTAAAAGTGTATAATTAAAAGTACAAACTACATAATTTAATGTCTTGAAAATTTTAAATTTGAATGTAATATATTCATTTTAAAAAGGATAAATGAGAAGAAAAACAATTTAATTTAGAATATTTAAGGGAAATGTTTAGTGACTTTTCCCTTGAATACTAAAAAATTGTCTTCAGACGAGAAAATTAAGAAACTGGAAGTCTTCATATAAATTGGACCAATTATTGTTAATTAATACCTGTTAGTACCTGTTAGTAATAATTAATATTAATACCTGTTAGCATATTTTATTCCATTTTTGAATAGCAAAAAAGAAAGTTAAAAATTCTTTGATAAACCATAAGATTTAAAAAAATTTACTAACTAGACAAAATAGGGCTAAACTTCATACATTCCATAAAAATAAATACTCACTGGAACTTTTCCACCCCCTATTTTCTGAGTCTGCTTGGTGTTGATGCGCATGTCCAACACACGACCAAATTGGGTGAAGTGGTTCTTCAGCTCTTCTTCAGTGATTGAGTGTGTAAGGTTACCTACAAACAACTGCTGTGCATCTGGATAGTGCACAAAGCTAGGCTTCCTGCGGTCGTTGTCTCCGTCATCAGGGGGAGAGCGCTCACTACCACCCAGAGCTCGTCCAGAGTTGACGCGAGGGCGAGAGGAGCGAACATTCGATGGATTGAAGGGGGTATTCACCTGAAAGAAAGCATTTTTGTTATCTGCCAACCTCAGAAAATAGAATATCCCAGGAATGTTGGAAAATAGAATCCTAGAAAATGCTTTTATACTGATGAAAAAAGCGATGCTTTCATTTATAATCGAGCATCAGTAGCTCTAGCTAAAACAAATTGGTACCTTCTTATTACAACTAACTCAATTGCTAAGTGGTTTTCTTCAGTTATGTAATGAATCACAAATACTCATATCTTTAAAAATAAAATTTAAATTGTTTGAAAGTACTAAAAAAAATTATTTGTAAAGTAATTATTAACCTTTTAGTTGTGTATACATATAATATATAATACAGACTTCAGAAACTTTTTCTTGAAAAATTAAAACATTCAAAGAAAGAATGCTGTTATTTACAGATAACCCTGGTGGTGAAAATTAAAAAAAAATGTCGCTGAAAATTTAAAAAAAAAAAAAATTCAGCTCAAGAACAATTAACTAACATGAGGAAAAACATTGCTATCTGAAATTAAAGAAAATCTCTTTACAATGAGTGGTGGACTTGAAAAACCACATATCCAGATTTAGTCAGAATAGCAAAGAGTACAATCTTATCAATTGGTTCTAAATGTCTCTGTTGAAGTCTGCAATGAGAACAATTCAAACCAAGTACAGAAATAAATCTTTTATATCTTCATTACTTGCATTTAATCTCAATTTAAAATGTAGATTTTCCATTTAATTTAAAATATGTATAGTGTCTAAAATAAATGAATATTAATATAATTTGATTTTTGCCTGAAGGTAGACAATATAAAAAATTATACATATTATAAACAATATAAAAGTTAAAATAAACATATATACCAATTAATACATAAATATGCATATAGTTAGTAATAAACTTACAGCTTCATTTTTATCCCTCTGCCCTTGAACGGAGGATACAGAAGTCCCATCTGCCTTATGATAGGTGGGAGAATTATCTGTTTTATGGGAGATGTTGGAGACTGGAGAAGTGGCATTGGAAACAGCAGGTAAGGCAGATGCACTGGTGTTCTTGCTCACCATATTGGCATATGTCTTGGGTTCTAAAACAAAGGCATAATTTCTTAATCTTGCTCTTTTTTCATACAATTTCATTCCATTGAGACAAATGCTGCTAATTTCAGCAGAATAAAAACCAGAAGCTTTGTTTTAAAAATAATTGAAAAACAAAAATTATTTAATGAAAATTATTAAATAAATTAGGGTACTTTGCGTATTAACGGTACCTTGGCGACAGACTTGGCAGTTTTTAAGTGTCGCCAATCTAACCGGTCGCGATTCAAAACCGGTTGGCACGTGTGCTCTTTATTGGTGCAACTGTCGGCAAGGTACCGTTAATACTAAGAACCTAAATTAGTTTCTTAATTAAAAAACCCCTCTTATTTATAAATACACAACTTGGTTTTTCTTTACTCTGATTAATTCATACATACAAATTCATATATACACTTTACTAAAGCCTTCATATTTGAAAAGAATATAACAAAATAGACTTTTAAGAACTTGTAATACAAATTGCAACATTTGCTGATAATTAAACAAAATTTGATAATTAAGAAAATCAAGGAAGTATTTTGAAATAAATATATTTTTATCACACATTAAAAATATTCATATTAATTATCTGGATGTACTTCAGCATAATGAATTAAATTTTGGATAAATATTTGATATTTTGTGCTTTTATTTACCATATTTCATTGCCACAGAGCTCTTAACATTTTGCAAAGTTCACTTTTTTATATTTCATAAACACTAAATATTCAAACAAATATATAATATAAAATACTAAAAACATATTTAAGACCATGTGAGAAAGTTTTTATGAATTCTGACAATTTCCAGGACAAAATTCAATTATAATTTTTCAAAAATTTGAAATCATTACTCAATATGGCAAATTTTTATTGAATAATTAATTGCCATTAAGTCAGATGCTATTATTTTCAAATGAATTAGAAACAAAAAAGCAACACATGATCACATATAAAAAAAATAATGTACTGTTGGACAGGTTGTTATTAAAAAAAAAAAAACAGGATTGCTGCAAAAACAGGCTCAAAGTAATGAACAAAGTTAAAATAATTATAGCTCTTTAGTAATCTTCAACTTTATACCAAATAGGAACTTGTTAACGGGATGCCAAAATAGAATTAATACATGAAACTAATTAATTTTTAACAAAATGTGTAGAAACACTTACTCCAGAAAATTCATATGGTCAAATAAAACTCAAAATTATAAATATGAAAAAAACTTTACTTTCAATAATAAAAGCCTCTATTGCTGTTAACATTTTTGGAGTGCAATTTTTTAAATTTTGAAACGCTCAGTGTTTTAGATGCTATAATACAGATAACCAGAAAAAAATTAAGCTTGAAAATTAAAACAAAAAAAAATTGCAACAGATTTTATGAAATAAATAGTAAAAAAAATCTTAACTTATAAAAATTTATTTTTGCTAACACTCAACTTTTAATTGTCTACGGTTTCAAAGTTTAAACCAAATTAAATATTGAACATGATTTTTTTTTTTTTAAATATCTGTAGGCTTTTCTTAATAACCAACCAAAAGATATTAAACTTACTCAATGAAAATAATATATCAGCTAAGATATGGTTTTGTTAATCAATTTTTTTTCTTACTTACAAATAATTTCTGAATTGACTCACTAGTTAAATTTTACACTTTAACAACACACTGTAACATGCAGATTTAATCCTTTAAAACAATACCTTGTGAAACTACTGGTGGATTCTCCAAGACCTCAGGAACAACTTCTACAACTGCTTGCTCCTGAACTTCCTCTTCCAAATCTTCCTCCTCCTCTATATCTTCCTCCTCCTCCCAGTCAGATTTGGCCGATTCAACTTCCAACTCAGGTTGAGGACTATCATGCTGATATTTGGTAGTACTTTCATTGGCATACACTGAGCCATTCCTAAAATTTATTGACATCATGAATTATTAATAATTATCATTCAATGTGTTATATTTCTTCAAAGGACTTTGATATATGCATCAATTATAGAGTTAATAAGTAATATCTATTTAATAATTTCTCACATCTGTGATGCCATGTTTGGCATCACAGATGTGAGAAATTATTAAGGGAAATAACAAAGACAAATCACATAATAAAAATGTAAACTTACTTAAAATTTAAACTAATTTAATTAAACATACCCATATTTATGACTACAATTTTTACAAAAATTTTTTTTTGTAGATGTTCTAAATATTCGACGAGTGCACAGAACATTGCCCGTCCATCCGTAACCTCCAAATCCATTCGTACGTGCAGGCTTGAACGATGTATAGTATTTGTATTGACTTCCAAAAATTAATGTGAATTATTAGTTAAAAATTAGTTAATTATGAAATACTAAAGATAAATCACTCTATATAATAGTTTAATTATCTAGACTGATTTATCTTTAGTATTCTGTAAATAATACATGAACATTCAAACATAACATTCATACATAATACATAACACTGACAACAATTCATAAACACTGTTTCCTGTAGCATAACAAAATACAGTCCAGTCACATTAATGTGACCACCACCTACTTTCGACATCAACGTGAAATAACCAATCACAAAAGGCAGGTGGCAGCACATTGCAGGAGTGTATATAAAGAACTCCACTTAAAGCCAGAATATACAAGAGTGTGACAGGTGGTCACATTAATGTGACTGGACTGTGTATTTAAATTCATGAAATTTTTTTACTTAAAAAGATTAAGATGAGACAATATTAAAAATCTGTGACTTTCAAAACAAACTAATTATTAAACTTAAGTATAGTGATTATTGGAAACAAATATTCAATAGAGATGAAGTTATAATTTTAATTAATTCTATCAAGCTACATTAAAGAGAACTTACTGTAACATAACAAAATATTTAAATTCATATTTTCTACTTTACAGATTAAGATGAGAAAAAAATTAAAAATCTGTAACTTTAAAAACAAATTAATTATTAAACTTAAGTATAGTGATTTTTAAAAACAAATATTCAATAGAGATGAAGTTATAATTTTAATTAATTCTACCAAGCTACATTAAAGAGCATTTACTGTAGCATAACAAAATATTTAAATTCATATTTTTTACTTTACAGATTAAGATGAGAAAATTATTATTAACAAACTAATTATTAAACTTGAGTATATTGATTATTGGAAATAATACTCAATAGAGACGAAGTTCCAATTCTATTTAATTCTACCAAATACCTGACAACAATTCATAAACACTATTTCCTGTAGCATAACAAAATACAGTCCAGTCACATTAATGTGACCACCACCTACTTTCGACATCAACGTGAAATAACCAATCACAAAAGGCAGGTGGCAGCACATTGCAGGAGTGTATATAAAGAACTCCACTTAAAGCCAGAATATACAAGATGACAGGTGGTCACATTAATGTGAATATTTAAATTCATGAAATTTTTTACTTAAAAAGATTAAGATGAGACAATATTAAAAATCTGTGACTTTCAAAACAAACTAATTATTAAACTTAAGTATAGTGATTATTGGAAACAAATATTCAATAGAGATGAAGTTATAATTTTAATTAATTCTATCAAGCTACATTAAAGAGCATTTACTGTAGCATAACAAAATATTTAAATTCATATTTTTTACTTTACAGATTAAGATGAGAAAATTATTATTAACAAACTAATTATTAAACTTGAGTATATTGATTATTGGAAATAATACTCAATAGAGACGAAGTTCCAATTCTATTTAATTCTACCAAATACCTGACAACAATTCATAAACACTATTTCCTGTAGCATAACAAAATACAGTCCAGTCACATTAATGTGACCACCACCTACTTTCGACATCAACGTGAAATAACCAATCACAAAAAGGCAGGTGGCAGCACATTGCAGGAGTGTATATAAAGAACTCCACTTAAAAAGCCAGAATATACAAGAGTGTGACAGGTGGTCACATTAATGTGACTGGACTGTGTATTTAAATTCATGAAATTTTTTTACTTAAAAAGATTAAGATGAGACAATATTAAAAATCTGTGACTTTCAAAACAAACTAATTATTAAACTTAAGTATAGTGATTATTGGAAACAAATATTCAATAGAGATGAAGTTATAATTTTAATTAATTCTATCAAGCTACATTAAAGAGAACTTACTGTAACATAACAAAATATTTAAATTCATATTTTCTACTTTACAGATTAAGATGAGAAAATTATTATTAACAAACTAATTATTAAACTTGAGTATATTGATTATTGGAAATAATACTCAATAGAGACGAAGTTCCAATTCTATTTAATTCTACCAAATACCTGACAACAATTCATAAACACTATTTCCTGTAGCATAACAAAATACAGTCCAGTCACATTAATGTGACCACCACCTACTTTCGACATCAACGTGAAATAACCAATCACAAAAGGCAGGTGGCAGCACATTGCAGGAGTGTATATAAAGAACTCCACTTAAAGCCAGAATATACAAGAGTGTGACAGGTGGTCACATTAATGTGACTGGACTGTGTATTTAAATTCATGTGGAAATTTTTTACTTAAAAAGATTAAGATGAGACAATATTAAAAATCTGTGACTTTCAAAACAAACTAATTATTAAACTTAAGTATAGTGATTATTGGAAACAAATATTCAATAGAGATGAAGTTATAATTTTAATTAATTCTATCAAGCTACATTAAAGAGAACTTACTGTAACATAACAAAATATTTAAATTCATATTTTCTACTTTACAGATTAAGATGAGAAAAATTAAAAATCTGTAACTTTAAAAACAAATTAATTATTAAACTTAAGTATAGTGATTTTTAAAAACAAATATTCAATAGAGATGAAGTTATAATTTTAATTAATTCTACCAAGCTACATTAAAGAGCATTTACTGTAGCATAACAAAATATTTAAATTCATATTTTTTACTTTACAGATTAAGATGAGAAAATTATTATTAACAAACTAATTATTAAACTTGAGTATATTGATTATTGGAAATAATACTCAATAGAGACGAAGTTCCAATTCTATTTAATTCTACCAAATACCTGACAATTTCTTCATGATATCCTACATTATCATCCTGATTCAAATTTCCAGAGTTCACAACATCCTCAGTATCAATATCTAATGGGAGAAAATACAAAAATTAGAGAAACTAATATTTCAAGATTAAGGCAGAAACAAGTATAATAAAATATTCCCAGAACAAACATTTTATTTGAAAATCATTGAATTATAATTTGAAATCATTTTTTCTCATTAATATATTTTTAGGAATGTTTACCTACAGAAGTATTCATTTGTTAAAAATGTTTTCAGACGTTAAAATATGATCATATTGTTTAAAAACTTGATAATTTTGAACATTTTAGAAATTTAATAAACATTAATAATTGAAGTTGACGATAAACAAAGAAAACATCATTTTTGAAATTTTCACCTGTTTCCTCAATATCTTACATTCATTGACATTACTTTAACAGGCTTTCTATAACTTAATGTACTATGATTTTTACTAATCGATAAGAACACATGAAATAAATGCAATGCATTTTATCAAATTCTCTATAAAAAACATTTTATATAAAGTATTTTTAAGTATAGATTTAAAAAATACTTCATTATATAATTTTAGCATTAATTCCAACAATTTTATTTAAAAGTAAAAACTATTTTTGTAAAAGAATCTGGAGGTTGATTTTTAAACTGACTCCTTCAAAGACGTCACACTTCCTAATTCCTTGCTTCCCACCTGAAGTTTTAATTGTATTAATAATGCAATTTAATATTTTTTTAAAAATTTAGTTAAAAGTTTAGAAAGAACTTTTGAAAATTCATATTTGTACTGAATAAATTATCAACAATTCTAAAAATAATTGTTTTTTGGTCATTTTCAGAAACACATATGAATAGATTTTAGCAGCAATTTTCATAAAACTACAATCATTGAATCGATAATTACTGATATTTACACTTTAAAAGAATTTAATTAGAAAATGCTGTACAAGAAGTTCATGTCACTTTTAAGAGAAATAATTTTGAAAATTGACTGCAACTCCTTCAAAAATGCTCGATTCCAGTTTCCTTTATCTCTGGTTTTAACTTCATCAGTATTACAATTTAGTAATAAACATTTCTACATTAGAAATTAATTTGCAAAATATTTTAGGAAAAGGTAAAAGTTATAAATAATTTGACTTATGCCAATTAAATAAATTATTAAACAATAAAAGAAAGAAAAAGTGCATCACTAGAAAATAGCTTTCTCTTACCTCTCAAGGTATTATCCATATCCCCAATATCATCCTCGGAGAAAATCTCATCTTGATAACGGAAAATATCATTTCTCACATAATACTTCTTAGGCGATTGAGGAACCAATACAAAAGTCTGCATGAATCGTCGCATTGGTTGTCCGTTGTTTGAAAGCTCTCCAGATACCTACAGATGGAAAATTATAATCAGAGTTCTTATATCAATAAAAAGTAAACAAAATTTTTTTAATAATTACTCTTAGTCATTGATAAACAAATTAACATTGAAATATATACTACTGTGTCCAAACAGTAAGACCAATATTTAATTTAAACTTTCCGGGACTTATGGAATTTCAATTTTTTTTTTTTTTAGGTTGCTGGCACTGTCCTTAACATCTGTGAAATTTGACATCAAAATATTCATTAGTGTTTGAGTAACACTTGGTTTTGTGAGACGCTACAACTGATTCTGGCAGTTTTGAAATATCTCAATGAATTGAGCAAAGAACTTTCATTCAATTCTGTTTGCAGAAACATATAGAATGTTGCACCAGCTCACACTGCATTAATACTTTGTGATTTTTTCGCCAAAAATGAAACCAATATTGTTCCACAAGCCCCATATTCAGCACCGTTCAACTTCTGGCTATTCCCTAAACTCAAATGACCACTCTGGGAACACAGTTTTGAGTCGATTGAAGGAATTCAACGTGAATAAGTGCACACTTTGAAGGCCATCCCTACCGACAACTTTTAGCATGCATTGAGGATAGGAAAAAATGTTGGCATAAGGGCATTGCGCCCGGAGGGGATTACTATGAAGGTAATGAAATAAATTTGAAGAATAAATAAAAGTTTTCAGAAAAAAATTGGTCTTACTCTTTGGGCACAGTAGTCTTACTTATGCTTTGATATAAAGGAAGGGAGAATTTTTTAGGCATTGTTCTCTTTCTTCACACAAAAAAAAAAATTCTACGTTAAAAAGAATTACCTACTAAATATATAAAATAATAAATATATAAAAGCTCTAAATATATAAAAAATAAATAAAATGTAAGTGAAAAGACAAAAAAAAAAAAAAAATAAACAAATAGCAGCCCACCGAACAATAACAAAGTAAGAAATGACCCTATGCCATAAAAAAAGACATTTTAAAAAAAAAATAAAAAACCAGGATTGCTATAAAAAACAGGCTTAAGTATTGAAACATGTTAAAGTAATTTTTGTACTTATGGTGAACACTATCTTGGCATTAAACAATGGCTTAGTGGAGGGATGAAAAAAAAAAAAAAAATCTCCCAAGGGACAAACAAAACATGGAATACACAGTATAAAACAAACCAAACCAAAAAACATTAATTTATTACCTCAATAATACAAAGGACAATTGTAACCCTAATTTCATTTTCATACTTCTCATCCAACATTTTTAGTGCAGATTTCAAATAATTTTTTTATTGATGTAATCATTATTTCATACTAGCATTCTCACAGTTTCAGCATATCACAATTTGAAATGGCTAATTCACTACTTAATTTTTACAGTAATGTTAATCCTACGACAAAAATAGTGCATTGCAAATTACCAAGATTCCTCAGTCATAAAATTATAAAATGACGTAAGGATAAAAACTAGTAACTATATTACTAAATCTCACAAATCTCTTTTTAAGGTAGAAATATATAAATTCTATAAAACCATACACAATTTAAAAATATATGTTTCTTCTCTATCTTATATTTAAATTATAATTTTTACATATTATTGAATCTAAAAACATTTTTGAAAATAGAAAAATACTTCCTTATAGGCTAAAGGTTTCAGAATTTAATTGATATATGGCATGCCAAAGAACAGAAGCAAATCAACCATAGAATACAAGATTTTATTTTGAGAAGAAAATTGCACTTCCAGGTTAGAAGGTACTGCAGATCAAGTCAGAAATGATTGTAATTTATATACAGATTATTTTATTTTTCAGGGATCCACTGCACTATAATTATGTAAAGTGACACCATAGGTTGGCCATATTTTTCCCATAAGGTCACAATACAAGTATATTCAGCATAAAGCATGCATTTAAACAAAGAATCCCAATTTATATATTTTTACAAAATTTAATTATACATTTTTAACCAATTCTCCAAAAATTACCTGCACAACAACTCCGTCTCCAAGTGTTTCTAAACTGTCAACTTGACGAATCTTGGCATGGCAATCTCGGAAATTCAGTTGCATGATTCGCTCATGAATATCCTGTAATTAAACACATAATTGGACACATATTATTTAAATTTTTTTCATTAAACCACACTAGAAACATGCAATTACATTATTTCACTCTATATTGGAACTTTCCTATGTTTCATTAATATGCATGGATTTATTACTAAATCTGAAACAGATCCTAAATGCTTATTAAAATTTCAGTCCAGTTCATTTTTTTTTTTTTTTTTTTAATATTTCTAGTGCTTTCCAGAAAGATTAAAAAGTTCAAAAATTTTATAAAAAGTGTACATTTTCTAAAAATTAGTACTATTCACATCAAGAGATTATATGACTGAATATATATTTCAAATTAATTTAATTTGCTCCAATTTAAAAAAAAAAATTCTTAAACAGATAGATTTACAAAATGGAATATGGTAATTCACCTAATCTGATTGTAAAATTAATATTGCTTATACATTGTTAATTAAATCTATGGGTATAATACTCAAATATTGCCGGAATTATGCAATAAACATTTTAAACTATTACTTTTGTTATTATGCTTACAAATCCTAAAATTTATAATAAACGATATGTATTCAAAATTCACATAATAAAATTATAATTATGATTAATGAGATTTATGTAGCTGTAACTTTTCATTGATAATTCTGGATCAAGTTTGAAAACTATAATATGTATGATTAGCTAGCTCAGTTTTGGCCTTTTAGACTCAGTGTGGCCCTTAGGCTTAGATTCCTTTTCTAAACTAAAAATTTAAATGGAAGCAGTACAACAATGATTTTCTGAACTAGGAAAACTAACCAAATTTAGGATGAATATGAAATTATATATAATATTAGCCACCTCCCCAAAAAAAAAAAGGTGTCTCAAAAGATCTTATTAGCAGCAACTTCTGAAATTAGTGCAAATGGTTAAAATTAGCCACATCTGGCTATCCAGGAGACTATACTCAGATCTAGGATCAGCATATGTAAAGGATCTGACATTTAAAATAATCAAAATTAAATTATACTTAAAAAGTAAGTAAAATATGCTTAATAAAAGCTCACATGATTTGTCTTAAATGGGCTTACTTATAAATCATTGACCGTCATGCAAAAATTTGAAAAATTAATGAAAAATAATGAGAAAAGTTAATATAAGAAAAATTACAAAAAATAATTATAATTTTTTAAATATATATTTTCTAGAATCATTTATATCCCAATTTTTAAAATGCAGCATTTTTACTCTTTTCTTTTAATCATGTTCTAGAAAGATATTCAGAGCCATGATCCAATAAAATAAATACAATTCAATAAGATAGTTTCAAATGATAATTTAAAACTGCCACTGAAAATTAAGAATGTGGTCAATTTGACTTCCTGTCATGAATGAGAATAGTTCCCTAGAAATATCTGCAATTTAGAATTCAGCAGGTACACAGATGGAAGTATAAGAATGCCAATAAAGCATTAGGCTTAAAAAAACTGTTCTAGATCATTTTATTCATCTCTTATTTATAAAATATAGAAGTTAGCCACGAATTTTCAGCAACATTTTAATTAGAAAATAAAATTTTTTACCTGCTGGCCAACGACTGGTAAAGTCTCTTGACCAGGTCGATCCAAACCTCCATGCAAAAAAGAAGAATCATGATTGTAGAACCTGAAATAAAAAATGAAGGCAATTAAACCTCAACTTGTTATCAATTATCTTACTGCCAAGTGAATTATACTTGGAAATGTCTGTTTATTAAAAGTGATATCCGACGGTAAATATTTTATCAATGTGCCAGAAGTTGCTGATTTGCAGTTTAATTCTGTATACATAATGCAATTAAACACAAATAAACCAAAACGCTCATTTATGATGACAATCATAATCCAAAATTAAGTAAACAGCTATTTTAACAATAAAATTCGTTTTAATAGTGTCATCATTTGCATAACATCTTCAGTCAATTCACAAAACTAGTACGTCACTTGGACAGCATTGTTTCCAATAGCCAGTCATGAGATGTCATATCTATAGGCATGAAATTACTAATTCTTTTATAACTTAATATTGTTTTAATTTAGGCTCTACATTCAAATAATATTTTATAAAAATCATTGTTCCGACAAATATACATTTGTAGCTGTACTCCAGTTCTACATACATCTTCCCACAACGGTCTTCCCTGCTACTTTTTTGTATAAAACCATTAATGTCTTTTTTTAACTACATGAATAGCCATCATTCATTCATCGGAAAATTTCAAATAACCTTTAATGTCTCAATGAATACAGAAAATTAACTCAAAAGAGATTGCAAGTGCAGAATTTAATCTAAATATATCACAATTTAGATTCTGCTTCAAATTTCTACTATTTTACGGTTAATATACCTAAATTATGATTATCAACAATACGCTTTTGCAGTATGATTCAATTGCAATACTTTGAATATTTGCTTTCTACTTAATAGACTGAAAATTTTATTTTAAATATTTAACTTTACCTGTGCAGATGCAGAGGTGCTCTATTCAGTAATGTGTAATATTGTCGAACAAATTCGCGACCCACACATTGGGGAGTAGGTAATTCCATGACCATGTCTTGATCCTGCAAAAAAAAA
The DNA here is from genome assembly GCA_021605095.1 of Caerostris extrusa. Taxonomy (NCBI): domain Eukaryota; kingdom Metazoa; phylum Arthropoda; class Arachnida; order Araneae; family Araneidae; genus Caerostris; species Caerostris extrusa. The sequence goes on from BPLR01020856.1 coordinate 63,893, forward strand.
TTTTTAAGGGAAATTAGATTCCAAAATTGCACGAGCTTAGAAAATCATTTAAAAATTAAAATAAATCTAATTCAGAATTATTAAATATATTCATTTCAAAATTATAGAAAAGTTACTAAAAAGCAAGTTAGCAAAAACATTTAAAATAAATTAGTTACAAAATTTTAAAATACAAAAAAAGCCGCTTTTAGAATACAGTTGTGAAAACTTAAAAACTGCAATTTAAAGACAGAAAATTTTTTAAATAGCAAGTAAAATCTAAAAGTAAAAGTGGAAAATAACGAAAAAAATATATATAATTTACCACGCACTGATCAAAGAAAGAGTCTTACCTGTATGAACACGTTTAGGCCTAGGTATGATACACCAACAATAATTTTAATTATATAAAAATGAAGAAATTCCCACAGATTTCTAATATGTTATGAAAATCAAAGTAATTTTAATTCGATTTAAGATAATATTAATTAAATTATTTATTCCTACAAAGAACCTACCGATCTCGCACACGGTGCTAAAAAGACTGAAAAAAATCTTGCGACTCTTAACGCCCTCTATAGCATGTATTGAAGTAAATTGATACACACAAACACTAGATCAATTAAATTAAACAAAGCAGTTACTGTTTAGGAATTTTAGCGAAAACTTAAATAATTATTATAAAACCACAATAAAATTATGAACTACACAAAACACGCCGCATTCAGTTACCGAATCGCACAGAAAGTGCCTCTTCCTTTTTTCACACTAGTGAATGAGAGAAAGGTTGAGTTGTAATTCAGCTTAGATAGTGAGAGAATGGTTGAGTTGTAATTTTGCTAAATAAGAAATGAATAATGACTAATGGTGGGAATTTGGTTCAAATGGCTTTCATTTCAAATATTTTCATTTTAATATAAGATTTCATCTCTTTGAATGGCACTGAATACTCATGTAGTTAAGAAATACCTATCAGAAATAATCCATAAAATAAAAGAAAATCATCGTCATCTAAGCAAGACATCCTGAACATTGCTCACTTCTCATATATATATTATATGAGAAATATTATTTTTAAAATTGGAAAAGAAATTTAAATGTTTCAGAAATATAAAGTAAGTTTTTAGTTATTTAATTTTAAACAATATAAAAGTTAATATAATTAAAACTAGAAAAAAAAAACGCAATTATATACTTTATTGTAGTTGTGTAATACCATATGTGGAGAAAGATTGTAATGAAGAAATAACAATGTTTTGCATCACATTGTTCAACTATGGGAAATTAATATTTACAAATAATATATAAATAAATGAAATTATGCATAAATAAATTATCTCATCAGTAAAGGCAGCTACGAGTTAACATTTACTTCACGATAAACAGATGAACTGAAAAAGGCAAGCTTTCGTAGTCCTTCCTTTCTACGTTGGCCAGTTAAAGGCTTTAAAGTCTTATCTAAATAAAAAAGTAAGAAACATGACGGGATATAAAAACAGAAAGAGTTGCAGGAAATATGAGAGAACTGAAGTAGAGAGTACAAATGGCACAGCCTGAATAAAGTAAACAAAAAATATTTGATCTTGGCAAGAAATTAAAATAAGTTAAAATAAAAATAATCATAATATTTTTTTTTTTCATTATGTATTAAAAAATTTTAAAAAAAGTGAGGAAATGGATAGAGCAATAGAAGGCAGATGTTAAATTTACTTTTAATACTATTGTTGTGAACCTTATATGTTAATAATTTATCTAAAAGATCAATAAGATATTTAACTTCATTAGTAGCTTGATTAAAAAGAATTATATTAGGAAAAAAGGAGCATATTTTCTAGGAACAGGAAACATTCAGCTTTATCGACACTAATTTTTATTTTTCACTCTTGATAAACCAAGTTTCAAGAGTTTGAATATATTGCTGAAATATATTTGTGAGAATTAGTGAAAAGGTGTTTGAGTAGACGTACCATAAAATATCTCTTTGTGATGTAATAATAAATGAAAGGAATTAAATAAACTGAGAACGATAAGCATAAATTTTGTGAATAAAACCGTCAGTCCAGATTCTACCAAAAGCTTACGCAATATCAAGGAAGAAGACTTCAGTGACTGATTTTTCACAAGATTTTCAGAGATCATTTATGCTAGTTGGAGGAGCTGATGGATAACGGAAAGGTTAAACAAAAAGCTAAATTGATGTGGAACCATGAGGGAGTATTTGTTAAGATGTGATTTAATTTTTTTTTTTTTTTTTGTAAGAAATTCGGATTTCTCATCATGAGTAGTAGGCAAAGGATTGGAATTTTTATGATTGCTTTTATTGTATGGTGTTTGTTTTTCAGCTGCTCAATATCCTTTCAGATTGATCCATCAGCTATATCCTCATCTGTGACTTATCACTTCAAGAGATTCATGTAAAAATAGAAATCTACCCTACGAAGCTTGGCTTGCGCTTTATTCTAGTTATTTTTGGAGAGTGGACATTGAGAAAGTTGCCAACCCTTACGTGCCCCCTTTAAATTCAGTAAATAGTTATTAATAATAAAAAAATAAAGCATATATCTTTCTAATTTAGACAGAATGAATTATTTCGGTTATTTATTTAACTTCAGTATCAATCATTAAAGGAGAATTAAGTTCAAGCCTTCATAAGGAGAATAATTTAAGTTATTGTAAAGGTTAATCCTATTAGTAGTAATATTTCTAGTAAGCCCCTAATAGTATTTAACAGAGAAGTTAGTAATGAGTGGATTATGATCGGAAGATAACTCTGGGGCAGATTAGATCCATAATAAAAAGCTGAATTGAATTTTATAAATGAGCTAAATAAAGAAATAATTTCACTGCACAGAAAGTTCTGAAAAGCGCAACTTGTCCACTAGTTTGCCACAGTTTATGCACTTCGGATTTTAAAGTTTCTCTTTCATTGGGCATTCCGTGACATTATGATTATAACCACATTTGAGATATCTGGTTTTATTATGGCAGTTTTCCGGAGAATGATAAAAAAAAAAAAAAAATTGCAGAATAAACACTGTGTCGTTTCTGATTTTCTATTAAACTTTTCAATTTTAATACTGCGATAAAGTGGCTTTCCAAGATCATTTATAGAATTTTTTTCGTTCTCAGGCAGAATTATTTATAGAACAGGAATATATATTTTTTAAAGTTTTTAAGCTAGTTGGTTGATTTTTTTTTTTTTTTTTTTTCGTTTTGTTTTTTACAGATCTTGATGCCTGAGGCAACAAATTCATCTTCAGTTTACTGATTAGTCGTATCCATAGGAAAATCTGTTAAAAATACCTTAAGTATTTTCTGATTTTTAGAATATTTACAGAAATTCCAAATTAAGTTCCTTCGTAAATTTTGTAATATTATGATGTTGTTTAGCATCAGCTGGAAAGTATTTAAAATGTTCGCTATACGGTTTAATCCTAATTTTCGCCTCAAACATTTTGTCAAGCAGGGTGAGCAATTCTTAAGGTCACTACAATAGAAGTCTTTAAGGTCATTGCCTTACGATTAGAGATATTTTAGGTTCGAGGAAAAGGGAGGGGGTTTGATTTGGTTTGTGGCTCTGCGGTCATTTTGTGTACACTTTGAGCTAACTAGACAAGGAATCTGCATCTTAATGCGGCTTCCGAATCACTAAGAAACATCCATGCCACCGCCAGTATTCAAACCTGAAGCCTATGGTACACCACAGGCCAGAAAAGAAGGGAGCAATGACAGTATTTCCATCTCTTACCATATTAGACAGCTGAGATAACTTATTGTGCATATTTATATCAATATTCTCGCTCACAAAAGGTTATTTTTTTTGCCACATGCCTTTCTTCAGGATAAGTAAAGTTATAATGATCTGTTATTTGAGTTCTCTGTTATTTTAGCTTTAATCTTATTATTATTTGCATTAATGTTATGCCTAGCACAGTTTTTTTAAAAGGCAGGCACGAAATGCCCTCACTTTTTTTCAATGACAGCCAAATACTCATGATAACTGCTTATAACTTTCTACCTTTCATAGAGATAAGTTAACGACAATTTGCCATCATCCACTGCTTCTGCTGGGAGATAATTCTGTTGCAGAAGTCAGCAATCGTTTTTTTTAATAGCTCAGGCCTAGTTTTGCAAAGAAGCCTAGTTAGCTATCACAAGCAACAGAATCTGAATAGAGATAGACTACCTCGTGGAATGCTGCGTATTGTATTTCGGAAGAGGCAATGGAATCGGATGCTTTCGAAAGTTTATATAATGTTCCATCCTCAAATCTGTTTCAATATCCAGCCATTATTAATTTAAAACATATCCTTTAAGGATCGTTTAACTCCAAAATTTATGTAGTTTTGTTTGTCGCTCTATTGTCACTTCTGCACACACTAGGGAAATTAAATCAGGTCCTAACTAACCTACAATTTCATGTGGATTCCGAACCATTACAAACATCCATTCCACAGCCAAGATTCGAACACGAAGCTTTGTGGTATATCAAAGAACAGAGCTCTACCCAATAGGCCATCACGCCGCATTTATGTAGTCAATTATGTCCTTATATTGTTAATATAAAAACATGTAAAGATTTTAAGAACTTATGGAAAAATTGGTGGCAAAGAATTACTTCATTATATAGACTTTTGAGGGATATGAAAGAATTTCTACAGACATGATTCAAATTCGATCGAAATTATTTAACCATTAAAAAATCTCTATTTTATTAGAATACTGGCGGTTGTATCTTATACGGGTAATTGACTTTTTTTTTTTCTTCAGAAAGATAAAAGGAAAATTTGAAAATTAAAAAAAAAAAGAGTGTTTATATAGCAAAAAAATGCTTTTTAAGCTGAAATAAATCATTGTCATAATTTCAGGTTGATTACAACATTTACATTCCTTAAGCAACAAGGTTACAAATTCTTATCATTATCAATCAAGCGTTTTTAAAATATAAAAACAAAAATGGTATAGCATTTTCAATATTTTTAAATAATAATAAATTTCAAGCAAAGAACCCTTTTTAAATACACACACACACACACACAAAAATTTAAACAAAAAAAAAATTATTTCAAGAAAATTATTCTTAGATATATTTCCAACGAATGTAAATTAAAATGTTTAATTCTGAATACTGTTTTAAAAACATTAATACTGAAATTTAAAAATGTTTTTACTCAAAAAAATTTTATATGACTGAAAAAAATTCAATTTTCTGTTGAAATAAAAAAGACATCAATATTTTTAAAGTGAAATCAATTTCTATATTAGAAAAGTAACGATAAAGTGTGATAAAAGTTGACGTTTTTTCTTATAAACATTTCGCGAAGTCAAATAACTGCATGACTTATAAAAAGTGTAGAGTAATGATTTTTAAAAATAAATACCCGAGATTTTTATATTCTGCGCCGGAAAACACAAAAGTAAAAAGTGTTACTTCAGTTTTAAAGAAAGAAATAGAAATTTTGAAAATCATGTATCCCATATTTTTATTCCTGTAAAATGTTTATAAAAAATAAACATTATCACTATAAAATACTGAAATATTACTTGGCAACTAGAATTTATACATCAGTATAGATTAATTATAAAATTTCGGGAATTTTAGACTCATGAAACATAATTACATCAGTGCACCAGTTTGTACTAAAACGTTTAAAGTTGAAAATTTTCTTTTAAATGTATATGATTTTTTTTTGACAAAAAAAAGGGGGGTGGAAATAAATTTCGGTGTGAAAATAAGCGATTCATAAATTGCCTTCATCAAGAGAAATGAGGAAAAAAAATATTACATTAATAAAAATAATGTTGTAAATTAAAAAGTCATTTCCAAAATTTTTTATGTATAACTTATTAAATTGGGAAAATATATAAATTGAACAAATGAGCAAATAAACAAAATTGTATTGTTTTCCAAGAAAGGGAAAGTTTGGCTCGAGTTTTGTTCGAATTTCATTACTCTACAATAATTTTTTTCTTGCCGTTGGGATTTTTTTTTCCTTCGGTGTATTTTGTTTTACAAAGTCATAGTCTAAGTATTTATCATTTCCAAATATTTGAGAAAAACATGTTTAAAAAATTGTATCAACAAGAAGCTATAAGGTTTAACAAATAGAATCAAGTATAAAGGATGAAAGAATAAAAGAAAATAACCGAAGTAATATCATTAGAAAATAACGAACTAAATTACTAACTTTTAAATACTATGCACTCGAACTAACCAGAAATACATCTACTAAGTGGAACTACTAACATATTCTAACATTTGTAATAACTTAAATGACTCTCCTTTTGAAAGACTCGCTTGACTCCCCATTAATGATTCACTCTGAAGTCAAACGAATGAATGAACTTATTGACTCTGCTTACTCTTTCCCTCCTCTAAACTTGTCAAGAATAAAGATATCCGATTTATTTTTCACACGAAAAATCTCTTTGCGGAGCTTTGCAGAGTGAAGCTTCTATGAACCAAACTCGAACGAACCACGTTTCGACTAGAAATTTCAACCTACACTCATAATTCTTGGACTGATATCGATTACAGACACTTGGCACAATCAATGGCTCTACCTGAGAGGCAATTGGCCAATTAAAAATAAATGTCAATAAGATTAGCAATCTGACGATTCTAATTCTATGCCAACGATGGATAAAGATAAATCTGAAATGTTAGCAAATAGCTGTCGGGGATTGAAAGGCAGAGTGTCCAGAGCTCTGGATCTCGGTGTCACAGGTTTCGAAGTTCTATGGATTATTGTAGTGGTTCGAATACACTTTTAAGCTCGGTCTCACATGACTGTAAAGCGTCACGGAGCCCAGCCAGACATCTCACCCACATCATTCCCAAACTGTATAGGGACAGCTCTACTCTAGGCTCAGTGGTGGGGTGTGGTGGGGTTGTAGTAGCAAATAGCCTTCGGAATCAGTTCCAAATCATCATTTTTGCTAATTTGCACACAGTAAACACATTTAAAGCAACAATATCTACGTTCTTCCTAATCAAAATAAGATTACCCATACCAGGGGTTTCTTATATTTATGACTACAATAAAAATTAAATTAAAAGACAGCTAGTGAGAATAACATCACAAACAAAATGATAAAAAAACTTATCATTCATATTAGTTTATCGAATAGCAAGCCTAATCGATGCAATTTTAAATTTGTACACTCCTTTCAATTCTGAGAAGCTGCAATAATTCTTCCCATCCTTAAATCCGGTAAAGATCCCTCTAATCCTTCAAATAGAAGACCCATCCCTTTATTATGAACTCTTTATTACAACAAACTAAGTTAACTGAGTATATTATCTTTAAAAATTAAACCATAGCTTATTAAACAGTCATGATGGAGTATTAGTAAGATGTGGTTTTTTTTTTTTCCTCATCAATTCCGATTGTACTGCAAATCTCTCTCTATTCATAAAATTTTCAGACTAACAGAACTGTTCTCTGAAGAAATTATATAAAATATTCATCACTGAAGTCATCTTCTTAGATAGTGACAAGATCTTTGTTAGGATCTGGATAGACGGTCTAATCTACAAACTTCATTTATACAAATATTCTATTTATCTAATTCACCTTACTCATTCGCATATTACAAACAGGAATTTTTTGTTTAAAGGCACTAACTGCTTATCTAAGATCATTCACATTAACGCAGGTGCATCCTAAGGCTTCTTAATTGTATCTATTTCTCTTTTTGCTCTTTTAGTTGTATCTTCAACATTTTAATCAATGACATCCTTAAAATTAACGTTATTTTTAGCCTATATGTTGATGACACAGCTTTTTCAGTTGAATCTCATAATGTTGCTACTTTAGCAAATATTTTACAAAAATTCTATTCACGTATTAGAAGTTTAGCTTGCCAGGTGAAAATTAAAATTAATGCAGAAAAAAAAAGAAACAACCCTGTTCACCAGGAAAAGTATTCTTCCTCCTAACATTACTATTTTTAACCGATATATTAATTGGCCTATTGAAGCAAAGTACATTAGAGTCATATTATATAAAAACCACTTTTACTTCCTGTATTAATAATACTAAAAGAAAATATAATATATGCCTTTAATATCCATTTACTAACAGAAATTCTCCCTTTTCTTTAGAAAACAAACTAATTATTTATATGCGCCCTATTATAAACATATGCATATCATGTTTGGGATTTTGCTGCAAAGTAACATATTTACTGCATATAAAATTTTAAGAATGATTACTAATTCACACTTGTTTTTTAAAAATGACGATATCAGACATTCTCTTGAAGTACAGGTTTAAGAATCAAAATCTTACCAAAGAATGTTGTAACAAATTATCTAGTACAGTGGTTAGTGTTTCGTTCAAGCAAGCAATGGGTCATCAGATCGAAACGCGAACCTGTACTAATTCCCAAGCGTCGTGTTTTCTTTTATCTAGCCGACATTCCAACTCTTCTGAGCACCTCATTTCTTCTGTTAGTTTTTGTCGTTTGTAATTATTATTGCTTTTTATAATTTAAATAATTTTCTGTTTTTCTTTCAAATTTCTATGCTCTTTAAAATAATTGCTTATTATTTAACATTTAACTAAACACATAATTTTAAATTTACATTTATATTTTTCTTTATTTACTTTGCTGTGCATTTTTTGTACTTGCTTTATTCCCATCATGCATTTCTGTGTGCACCTATTTATTTTGACTTAATAGCATGTTTTCTACCTCTTACCATGTTTCCTCACCAACAATTCAAGAGTTTAAGGCCCTTGCAGGCCTACACAGAAGAGGCATGGGAATTAAATTTCTCGGGTATTGCTTTGATCTGTTTTTGTGTAGACACTGAATTGGTTATTATTATTTTATTAGAAAAATCGATTACAATTAAATTTTATATAAAAATAAATAAGATATATTTTTTATATTCAAGTAGAATTTAAAATTTAGGAAATAAAAATTTATTAAAATTATATTTAGAATTCTATAATGTTTCCAAATAATAATAATAATTGTGTATGTTTGAGTAAAGTTTTTAGATACATTGACCAAACTGTGTGAACTAATTCTCCACGTTACCACGCTACCGCTGATCAAACACGGCGTTTCTTTAATGTTACGACTTCTTCTGGCTCATTCCTTAAAATCACAGGAATACAGTAACGTGGCTCTTGTATCCATTCAGAAACTCGTAAAAAATTTTGGTAAATAAACAAAGTGATCGATCAGTTTCGAAATGGTATTGGATATTGAAGCTTTCCGTGCTGACAAAGGAGGAGATCCCAGTAAAGTCCGGGAAAACCAAATCAAGAGATTCAAAGATCCGGCTCTCGTTGACAAAGTAGTTGAAGCAGACAACAAATGGAGGAAACTGAGACATGATCTCGATAATTGGAACAAATTAAAGAATGTCTGCAGTAAAGAAATCGGCAAAAAAATGAAAAATAAAGAGCCTATTGGTGATGATGACTCTATTCCTGATGGTGTTGCATCAGATCTTAGTATACTTAATTCTGATTCTCTACAAAAACTAACTGCGAAACAGATTAAAAAAATTAGTGGGCTGATGGATGAAGAAATCGTACGATGTAATCAGGAGCTATTAAAGTATGAAAATATTCGTAATGAAGCATTAAAAGAAGTCGCCAACTGGTTACATGAATCAGTGCCTGTTAGTAATGACGAAGAAAATAATCTTGTTGTTAGGACCTGGGGTGATATAGAATCCAAAAAAAAGTATTCCCATGTAGATCTGATAACCATGATAGATGGTGTGGATAGTGAAAGAGGTGCTGTTACTGCTGGTGGTAGAGGTTATTATTTAATGAGTGCTGCTGTCTTTCTTGAGCAGGCACTTATTCAGTTAGCACTGAGAATTCTTTATGAAAAAAAATACAAACCCTTGTACACTCCTTTCTTTGTACGCAAGGATATCATGCAGGAAGTAGCCCAGCTTAGCCAGTTTGATGAAGAGCTTTACAAAGTAATTTGTAAAAGCAGTGAAAAAGGAGATGGAAGTGTGGATGAGAAATATTTGATTGCTACTTCTGAACAACCAATTGCTGCTTTTCATCGAGATGAGTGGGTCGCTATTGAATCCTTGCCCATTCGCTATGCAGGAATATCAACCTGTTTCAGACAAGAAGTGGGATCTCATGGTCGAGACACCAGAGGTATTTTCAGAGTCCATCAATTTGAGAAAGTAGAACAATTTTGTTTGACATCCCCACATGAAAACAAGTCATGGGAGATGTTTGATGAAATGGTTTCAAATGCAGAAGAATTCTGCAAGGTTCTTGGAATACCTTACCGTGTTGTCAGTATTGTATCAGGAGAATTGAATAATGCTGCTTCAAAGAAGCATGACATAGAGGCATGGTTCCCCGGTTCTGGTGCCTTTAGAGAGTTAGTTTCATGCTCCAATTGCTTGGACTACCAATCCAGACGTCTCCAGGTGCGATATGGCCAAACAAAAAAAATGAATTCCCAAGTTGATTATGTTCACATGTTGAATGCCACAATGTGTGCAACAACAAGGGTGATTTGTGTTATTTTAGAAAATTATCAAACTGAAACTGGTATTAAAGTTCCAGATGCTTTGAAACCTTTTATGCCTCCAGGTTTACAAGATGAAATTCCTTTTGTTAAACCTGCTCCCATTGATGAGGCAGAAACCAAGAAGCAGAAAAAACAAAAAGACGGAATGAAAAAGAAAGAATAATACGAAATTTATTTAAATTCCATTGCATTGTTTTTCATATAGTCATATTCCAGCTATTATATTATTAAATGTCTTTTTTTATATTTTTTATTGATAAAATATTGCTGAAATAATTCAAAATATATAAAAATTACTGCTATAAATTATGAATAATATATTCATATCAACTTTTTGGTTCTTGCTGTTAATAAATCTTTAAGATGGTTATTTGTATGTAATTAATAAATATATTATATACGAACATGTTATTGATCATTTCTAACTGATTGACAACAAAGGCATCAATATTTTGTTTATTTTATAGAACTTGTTAATGAAACACGAAAACTAAAATTTATTAGCTACCATTTT